>JAVSBT010179202.1:0-13907 GCA_033118115.1 Pharyngocirrus eroticus | reverse complement strand
TTCTATTTTTTAGGGAGGAGATAATTGCCAATATTCCACACTATCTGAGGACATAAAACCCAACCCAGAACTGTTACACTTTGATATGTCAGCCCAGTTCAGCCCACAAACAATAGTTACATATCAATTGGGACAGGTCAACTTGAGTGCTCCTAGTGAAGTATCAGCAGAAGATGATGATCTGATGGATCCTGCTGTAGAAAATGTGGAGAGAAGCAAGAAAAAGTTAAATTACTTGATTACCAAGGGTTTCCTTAACAAAGCTGATTCTGAACTTTTTAAGACCATTTTAGGTTTGTGGAACTATTTTTCTCTCTACCTTATCCCACATACGGTCGACAGATCCTTTCTGTCGATTGCAATATCTAAGGGCAATATATGTTTTATTGAAACTTTCTTATTGCCTTCTAAAATTACCACATTTTGAATTGAAACAAATGCTGTATCATTTGTGTGTTTTTTCTGACTTTTTTTAGATACACTGTGTCTTGTCACAGTCAAGGGAGAAGAAAGGTTCCTTCAGACATCCCATGACCTAGAAGTGTCATTTGACCTTGCTATATACCAACAGCAATTGCCAGACAGCCACAGACAAAAGTGGCAAACGGCGAATATTGGTTATGAAGAGATAGTTGAAACAACAGAAAGTGAAACTACAAACGAGGGCGTATTATCCCAGACAGCTGCAGATAATACTTGGGCAAGCCTAGGGATTCAGAACTTTCAGCAATTTACTTCTTCTGATGTGGATTCGCTTCAAGAAATGGGGCTCTTGAATGTACGACCTGTAAGCAGGGATGAAAATTCAACCCCCCAGATGAATGAAAAAGAAATGACAGAGGACGAAATAGCAGCTGCGAAACTGAAACAAGTTTTATCAGAAAATTCACCAAAGTGCTTGTCACCTTGGAAGTCTGATGTTCCAACAGTCCTTGATGTTCCTTATGGCAGTGAAAGTAATTGGTCTGCAAAAAATCCCTATGACAACACATTTGATCAACAGCCAATGCAGCAAACACAAAACCAACATTTGGGAAGCCTGTTGTCAGATTCAGGTATTGAAAATGATATGACCGGACAAGCTCTGCCAGGGATGGGATTCGATTTTGGTTGGAACATAGAAGATCATGATTTAGTGACAATGGTTATGGACCTTGAAGAAGGGGGTAAACAGGTCAGTGGTGATTGGAATACACTGTCATAAGAAAAGAAAAATCAAACTTTACTTACTAATAATGCAAAGACATAGTACTCAGAGTAATTGTTTTTTGGTGATGACTTTTAAAAATGTTTTTGTTCTTTTCACACAGTATAGTGATTGTGTGTATATCATACTTTTGCAAAATAAATTGAACCATTTACGGATTGAACTTCTTACTATACTATACATTGCTTCAATAATTTATTTCGATTCTATTTCCAGAAGGATGAGTTGCCCCCAAATATTCATGTAGTTGACCAGTCTGTAGGATTTGATGATACTGGTAAGTAGCAATTTGCTAGTATTGGAAAGATATTGTTTAAACAGGGTTTTTTAAATATATATATATATATATAACATATGATACATAATGATAAATGTACACTTATCTCAAGTTATGAACAAGTTTACCTTACCTGATTATTGATGAATCAGACAGATCTTTAAGTCAACGTTAAAAAAGATAGACTTTGACAAGATGAATCATCAAAAATAGATCTACAAGACAGAATCTACAAGACAGACACTTTCTAACTGTTAGAAAAAATAGCGTTGTCAGTAATATTTAGTGGAAATATGCCATAGGTTTAGTCATATCAAGACATCACTATTTAGTATTGCTGTTTTAGTGAAAAATAAAACACCTACTAAATAGTGATGAATAAGCACCATTTAACTTAGTGTTGATGTTATTTTACCACTTTATATCATTAATGACACTATACATGTATCATTATTTTTTTCTAATAGTGTACATTTTGTAATTAAACATATCACTATGATAATACAATGATGATATATTCACAGGTGGAGCTCACATGGATATGGATCTTGACTACAACTTCACCCCCAAGGGATCAAATCTTTTCGGTGGAATTGTGGACACAGGACCAATAGGTGATTAGGCCAACTTATTCAACCAATTTCTGATCAAAAGTTTTACTGAGTAATTGAAATAATCAATGTAAAAATCATAAATAGATTTTCACAGAAGTTGGAACAGTTAAAAATTGAAAAGTATCTCCCACAATTTAGGTTATATATATATAATTCCTCTTTTCTTTTCAGTATAAACTCCGGCCCTGAAGAAAAAAGAGTATACCCATGAAAGGATTTTAACACATTGGTGAACCTAGATTTCAGTGAAACAGGACTTTAAAAAACTTTACAATAAACAAAAGTGTATAGGTATTTGAGGCATTGAGATATCAGTTGGGATAATCTGAGCATTGTAAACACACTAAGGACTTTAAAGGAAAATGCCATTTACATCTCTGGCTGCAGGAGATAGATGATAGTGTGAACACAATAGCAGTAATGTTACTGCCTTTTAAGAAAAATTCTACTTTCAAATCTATAATTACATACATTCATACTGTGTGATACATACACCCTTATAAACAAAAACTTACTGACTCAATCGCAGATGAAGATAATGTTTGTTTGGCAGTTTACAATGTGGTTGTAGTTCTAGTGTTTTGTGAGGTGTTTTTTGTTAAATAACATTATATGTTATGTATACTATACATCTGTTGTGTTTAATCATTTGAAAAATTAACAATCTAGTGCATGCTTAATGATTCTAAATTCAATATGAAATTAATTTTTTAAAGAGCTTATAGCTCAATTTTACTGATCCCTAAAGTATTTCATGACTCTATTCATATTTTTCTAGACTAATAAATATTGATGAATTGTTTTTAATGTGATGTGACTGTGTGATGGAATCAATTACAAAATAACACATTTGTATACATTCTTTATCATGATGTAAAAATGGAATAAAGTAGTATGTGTAACATTTATTTGTTTTCTGTGTTTTATTTTCAGTAATAAAAGGGAATCAGCAAAGAAAATTATTTTTAAAAATGGCTCTTCCATATTATTTTTATGCTTGATTATATATTTTGTATCATTAATTTGATGTTACGGTGTTATTAATATTACAACATCAAATTAATATACCATATACACTGTTAAAAGACTGTTTGGCTAGTGTGATTCTTATTACTATACCAGAATTAACTTTAAAAAAAGTACATCGCAAAAAGGATATGACATCATAACCTCATAAACGATCAATTTTTTCATATGCTTTGCTTTCCAAATAAAAGAAATTATGATCGATTTCAAAATCAATGTTTCCTTTTCAATGCGAGAAATTGGAAATACTAGTACCGACGTGAACGTCTGTTCTAGGATTCTGCCACACTACATTATCGATTGTTTTTACAAAGTTCAGGAAAACTCCAAGGGCCAATAACAAGGTAGAGTTCTGGCGGAGAAGGTAGATTGTCAGAAGGCGCTTAAGCAAACGGTAAAGACTATTTATTTCTAAGGTATAGTATAAAGTACATTTATGAGAAGTACACACAGCACCACCGATGCCATCGGCAATGGCACTCGTACAACCATGACCTGAAATGACTCGTATAAATAGGAGATTCTAGTTGTCGGCTTTTATACGAGGTTACTTACATGAATAACCATGGTTTTTTAAGTGAATTATGCTGAGTAATACTAATAGCCACATACAACTTGTTCTAGTACACAGGGGCCGATTTTTCACCCGATTGTATGGCGATAAAAATGACTTCCAAGTTAAAGTGAAATCAAATTATCACTTCGATTTACCATTGATATAAAAATTATGTACATTACATACGAGAAACGTTATAAGCTGACATAATCACCCTTAATATCCACCCCTCCAAAATAGATAGATAATGAATTAGTCTATTAACAAAATGAAATAGAATTATAAAAAAAAATTAAATAATAAATATAAAGAATATTTATTACTCTAAAAATACTCAATTAGATGTTTATCCTCACATAATCAGAAAATGTCAATATACCGTTTATATCACAATACATTGTATGATAGTTATATGTTATATTATGTAGTATGTCCATGTGTATTCAATATCTAATATCCATATACAAGTAAAATGTTTGTTTATTTGTTAATTTGCTTGTTTCATTAGATTATGAAAAAAGTTGTAGTGGAAAAAGTTCCAGAGGTGGGAAATCTTTTTGAAATTCAACATGAGCAAGGTTGTGATGAAGATGATATTGTTATGGGTAGGTACCTTTCCTATGCACAATCTAAGAAGTATTCAGACAAGTTTTTCCAAGCATTTTTTTTTTTTTTAAAGTAAAGATTGGATGTTGTGATAAAAACTGTAAAACAGAATAAAGTTATTATGTTTGTTCTAATATCATCTACAGAATCTCCACCTCAAGCCGTCCTGTCAGAAATTAGAGAATTCATACTGAAAAATGTGCAAGGGGATTTCGTGAGCGTTGACACCACAGAAAAAGAATTAGTTCGAATAAATGAACAGCTTAGAAGTGCAGTCGATTGGGGAGAGAATGAGCCTGCTCATAAAAAAGGTATTGACATAATTATTCTGCATTTTTGCCATAAGCTAAAAAAGCAACTTTAGGATCACATTTGTTTATACAGGAAAGTGATTAAAGGATCCCAGTATTGAATTTGTAAAATATTTAGTGGGTGACTTTTTTTTACCATTTAGTTTTGTAGCGATTTATCTTTTGATGAAACTGGACGGTGCATCCTATCAGGGTTCGGCTCAGGTCAAATGCACCAACGGGAGAGAAGTGGAAGGTTCGAGTGTGTGACAGATAGCTCCCCGTTGTATAGTTTATAAAATCAAAACAGGGTTCCTTTAACACTACCAACTAAAAGTACCTTAAAATTTAGCTATATTTCATGTACCTGAGTTAAAGATTAATGTTTCTTTTTGTTGTCAAGATTTTCCCCTCCTTTGT
The DNA here is from genome assembly GCA_033118115.1 of Pharyngocirrus eroticus. NCBI lineage: Eukaryota > Metazoa > Annelida > Polychaeta > Saccocirridae > Pharyngocirrus > Pharyngocirrus eroticus. The sequence goes on along the minus strand of JAVSBT010179202.1, from coordinate 8,911 downwards.
GATCCAAATGCTATTGAAAAGGATAGAGATGGGAAGCCAGCAAAAGGGACCCTGATGCTGATGTGCAATGCCCTTGTGGTTATGTTTAAGGTAAACTACCAAGCTATTATTGTATTCTTTGTTGAATGTCTGTAAGATATTGAATAATTTCACTCAATTCTTTGTTTTAACAACCTGATTTGAAAATAGTTATACACTGTAATCCTGACTACTAGTATTTATTTTGGAGCTCTCATTTTGTAGCATAAATATGGGCAAAGTAGAACAGAGGCTTATGAGTTTGCAATGCCAGATGATGGTGAAAAATTGCAATCACTTAAGAAGCCCATCACAAAGCAAGTGGAACAGCTAAGCTTATCAACATCTGTCTGTGATATTGAGGTAAGTCACATCAAGGAATCAAAGGGGTTGTCATTGGACAGCTTATTTTTGTTCACTCTTATTTCCATCTCATCTAAACTTTTCAGCAATTTTATTTCTGTAGAATCATAAACAACAAATGACTTGACATAAATGAAATGCATTGTTTATTTAATTCAATAATTCAAGGTAGGTGGTGATATTGTGCCATTAACACCAGATCCTCCTGCCATAAAAAAAATTGAAGAACAGGCCAATCTGCAGAATCCTCTACCCGTTTTGGAGAGAAGAAAGAAAAGACCTTCTGAATCCAAAAGCAAGGTTGGCCTCTTTGATGCAGACTCAGCTTCTGGACCTGGTGTGTGATGTTTCTTAAAGATCTTCCATTTACTAAAGTTCTACTCTATTTTAACTACAGTTAACTTACATAATTGAGTATAAAATTTAGGTATCAAATGAGGGTGTGGACCCAATGTCAAATTCCAGCCTATTAATTCCCTGGTAAACAGTTTCAGATAAAAAATGAAACCCCCGCATTAGAAATTTCTCAGTAATCTTAAAGTTATATTGCAATTACATTTGGTACTGTTTGGGGGAGGGGACCATGCAGGGGTGTAACAAAGTCAGTGTTATGTGTATGCTAAATCATCTTTTTTGCCATCTAGTGAGAGTGCCTGTACTGCCTTTGGATGATGACATTGAACCAGAAGTAAAGAAAGGTAAATAACAATTTAAAGTAAGAGTGTACCTACCAAAACCTATTTTCTTTAACATAATTATTAATGTAATTTCATAGACCAGTTCTATTAATATGCCATAATTAACATTTTCAGCAAGAAAAGTTAATGCTGACGAAAAAAATAAGGCTGAAATTAACAGATTTGTTTGGGCATACAAACGGAAAAAAGAAGGCAGAGGAAAAAAGAAACCTCCCGTCACAGATATGAGGCGCAACATTTCATTGATTATCAAGTGCATCTTTGACGTAAAAGGTACAGATTTACATTTGAAACCTTTTACAGATTTACAATTGAAATTATCGTGGCACTAGTAAACCATATGTGGAACATGAGAATTCTTGGATCCCCAACTCAGTATACATAGAAATAATTTTCCACGCTAACATTTACCATTTATTTTCTTTCAGCAAAAGATATGTGGAACAAAAGGCCTAAGGGATATGATGCTAATGTACCCTTTTTAGATCCAAATAATGAAAAGAAAAAGGGACAAGGAAAACCAAAGCAGGATAAACTTTTTCCTATGTGTGATTATCTAGTACAGAAGTACATAGTAAGTCACCAGTTTCACTTTAATGTTGTTAACTTGTAACTCTTGTTGAAGATTGGTAACTTGGTAAATTCATTTCATGAACCTAAAATCGATACAATCTGTGTCAAGATATGAACAATGTTATTTACTCATGGCTACAAGGACCAACAATATTTTAGAGCCAGCACAATTACAAGAACTAGAGATATAGTATTAGTATTCACACAGAGTGTTCTGACTCTGTAAGAAGATTGTTTTCTTTTATACATATTGAATTATTTTGGTTGATTGATTTTGCTCACAAATGATATTTACTGAGGATAACATAAAAATCAGAGACTTATTTCCAATGTGGACCCCTTTATGTAGAATACCTTCACCACCATTGCACAGATACTCTTGTCTAAAGATGAACATTTTCAGGTGATGTTACTCATAGACAAGCAATCTGGACTTGAGCCATGAGAAACTTGTTCTTCACTTGGAGATTGAACCAGGGTCATTGGCTTGGTAATTGGCTATGCTGACCACACCATGGAAACCCTCTGTTCATTTTAGAATTAGTTCTCAAATTGATATGACACTGCAATTCTGACCTTTTTTTGTTCTGGTCCTGTCTGTTTTGTAGGAAATGTTTGGAGAAACTAATGAGAATGAAATTGTCATGTTTGATGAAGTAAAAAGGTCACACCCACAGACAGTCATGGCAAAACCAATTTCCATCACAACACAAGTAGGACAGCCCAACCCAACCTGTAAGATAGAGGGAGATCCTAGAGACATAGCCGAGAGAATCAAGACAAAACGTGATATTGTAATCAGCAAAGGTCACCTGGTAGAAAAGGATTTAGAACTACTTCTTTCTACAATTGCAGGTGTGTAATTTGTGTTGGGCTTTTTTTTCAAAGTCTTTGATGTCTCTAATTACTAAATTTTTCAAAATACACCTTGATTTAATTTTAAAGTATGAATTATTATACTTGTGCATGAACTATTATTGTTTTTAGACCATATGGAAAATAAGATGGGAGTTTTGTACATTGATGAAGAACAATGGCTTGAAACATCTCATGACCTGGAATTGGCACTTGACCTTACCATCACCCAGAAGCGGTTGCCTGACAGATACAGAGAAAAATGGGAGGCATTTAAAGGTTTGTTATGCTTCTTTGTGATATTTGTCACAAAAAATTATATTAAACCAATAATCAACCATATTTATTAGGGTTCAAGTATATATGCTTTAATGTGTTAACTCATATAAGGCTATTCTTATGTAGATTCATCTAACCAGATTGTTCATAGTCAATTAGTTTTAAAAACTTTGGACTGTTGTTTATAAAATTCTACATGGTTGCTTGCATCACTAAAAGTAATTAGGGAGATTCATAAAACAATTTTTTTAATTTGTTAGGATAAATCTTAAAACCAAGTCTGAAGTTAAGGAACAGTGCAATGCTATTTCAGACATCAAATTCACTTTTATCAAATTTTATAGAAAACATGTTCCTTGAAGTAGTAGAATAGGTAACTTGATTGCTCTTAGTAATATACTATTAGAGATAAATGGATGAATATTGTTTTTGTTTGTATATTTTTCAGAAAAGTATTTTAAGTTTCAAGAGCAGATTGATGATGTTCTCATGGTACAAAATAAAGAGGTTTGTTTGGTTAGTAATTCATTTTTATTTTAACCAGAAGAGCTTTATTATTTTATACAAGTAGAAATAAAACAGCCCCCATTTTTCAATTGTTTTAGTATGATATCTGAATAGATTTATAGCTGAAAAAAAGTGTGTCCAACTATTGTAAAACCATAGCAGATCTGCATACATGGAGCAGCTCCATTGACTCAGCCTCCATGAACTGTGTGCTGGAGAATTGTGTAGGAAAACGACTTTAGATTACTATAGAGAAAGAAACATTGTAACTCACAGTAACATATAGCCAAAAACTGAGTAAATAGCACAAAAGTCTTGAAGCCCTTTCATAAATTCTGAAAAACGGTAATCACTGCATGTTTGGTTCTAGCTTAAAAAAACAATTTGATCTGAGTTAACATTGGTCCATTTCTTTATGAAAAGCTTTTTCTTAAAGCTAGCATCATAGTCCTTTGTGCGAATAAAACTCAAATTCATAATCTTTTGAACGACTTGATGCGACTGGAAACCAATGTGTTTATACTGACTTGTAAGTGGCAAAAGTTTAAAGTTGTCTCACAAGTGGCAATGCTAATAGGTCAAAAGTTAATCCCTTTAATTAGAGAAAGATTTGTCGATAGACTACAACTAGACAGACTTTGAAAAGCTTCAAAGATTTTCAGCTAAAAAGTCACTTTCAAACCACTCAATGTAAACAGACCTTTACAGAATGTATAGCCTTGCCTTAAATGATGTATAAAGCAGACACATTAACTTTGTTAATTGCAGTTTGTCATGCATGACAATGGTTTTGAAGACCTGAATGTTGCCAGTGAGGAAGAGGTTATTACAACCGAAATTGAAGCCAACATACACCCCATGTCTGAAGAAACTAACTCTTTGGGAAACCAAGAGGTCCAAAAACTTCGTATTCGGCATATATCTTTGTCTGATGATCTTCTAGAAAAGGAACCGCAGGAAATGTGCACTGTTAGCGGTGATGCAAGAACAGCCACTAAGTTCTCGGAGAAAGAAATTCAGTCTGCAGGTGATGTAAAAAAACTTCAAGAAAATGGGCCTTCCGATGTGCGCAATGGAAGCAGTGATGGCCCTGATACAACCCAGGAATTAAACAAAGGTAAAATGGCTGAAGAAGAGAAACCAACAGCACAAGTCTTCCCTGAGATCAAGCTTGATTCTGGAAAAAAAAGTGATATCATAGGAAATGTTGATGGAATGAGGAAAATGGTCATGGATAACATTATCAAGATCCAACATGAGAAGGTTGCTTTAGACTAAAACTATATTCAACTTTAACCATTGCCAAATACAGTTACTTTAAACTAATTTAAGTGTTGATATCATGCTAAATTTGCTCTGTAGTTTAATAATTATGTTAATTTTGGTTTTTTACCTTGGTTGTCCAGGAGGTCCATTTATAAGCAGTATTTGCATAATTGACAAATCGTACTGATGCAAACTTGCTCTCTTAGTTATTGAAAAATACCTTGATAATAAAATAAAATAAAAATACCTTTTTATTCAAACAGCTTAGGCTAAACTTAACCAACAGCTGACTGACTACTTGAAGAACCTTGGTGAGCTGAGAAGATTAAATGTATATTGTGAGAATTGAAAGGTATCTTAGTTAACTTGTGTAATGAAAATATCAATATTGGAAGCAAAAAAATGTCCTAATGGCGTTTTCTATTGTGATGTTTCTCTTACTGCTGATAACATTGGAAAATTTCTCACATTTTTAGATATTTCTCTATTAATTGACAGCAATAGGAAAATCATTAAGGACAGTTTAGATGTTTTGCTGAGCAAACATCTTTATTGATATTTTCATGAGATAATCAAACTAGTTATAGCACATATTCAGTGAATAGAATTCAAGTGCATTTTTCTATCATTTTTGATAATTTCAAAAATTTGATTGGACTAACATTTTTATAATAAACAATTCTCATACCAAACTGTTCATAGAAGAGTAGGATTTAGATAGGAAAAAAGAAAAATTAGATTTGCATGTTAGACTATCGGTTTTGATTTTTTTCTGATTAGGTAAGTGTAGTTTGGATAAGATTATATTCAACATGGCTACATCAGATTAAAATAGATAAGATGAGATGAGACCCCAAAGTTTGCTTTTACATGTAGCAAGATTTGGATTATTTGACCAGGTGGGGGCATGTGAGGTGTGTGGAGTTCAAGACCCAGAAGGATGTTTAAAACAATACATTCTATCTGAAATCACTCCAGGTGTAGCAATGGGTACTGTACTGTCATAAATGAAAAAAACAATTAGACCATCTCAAATGGGGAACTTTGCTCCTGAGATTTTCAATTTGGAGTCCACTCAAAAATAAGTAACCTGTGTCTATTTTTGCAATAATTTCATATCATTTATTAATCTACAGTGAGTTTATGAGTATCTATTTGAGTAAAAAATTATTGCAGAAAAAAACCCAGGTTCCTCACAATTTCAAGCATGTTTAGACAGGGTGGCCTAATCAGTCAGTGACTGTTCTTCCTTAAGGCCCTGTATACATAATATAACAATATTGTGATATGATTTGACATACAAATGACAAACAAAAATGAAGTGTATAATACAGCAAAAGAGAAGAAAAATGAGTTGTCTAAAGACTGAAAAGGTAAGGAGGAAAAGATTTCTAATAATTAGTTGGTCTATGGAATTTTTGGCATCAAGATTTATTTTTGATATGTTTCACTGTATAAATCAGACTTGACGCAGCCTTTTTGTTATGACAAAAAAGAGTAAGACGTTTGATAGGAAGTTTTTCTTCCCTAAATTTGACAAAGAAGCAACATTTTGCAAACAATTGCCCTGCCACACCCATTTAACAACTAATATATTTCTAATGACCTCTTGTACATTGGGTTGAGCTACAATATCAAGATAATTGCACTGTATAATCCCCATTGGGTATAAAGAAAGCTGATATGTTGTGTCCTGCCATGAAATAGTTATGTAGATACTGATTAAAAAAGGTGCATCTCTGTATTTATTTAAGTTATTTCATGTCACAAATCTAAAATGAGTTTTTACAGGTAAGTTGTTAAAATCCTTTAAAGTTTATCATGGAAGTTAATGAAAGCTAAACTTATCAAAGGGATGGACCAAGAAAAATTCAGGTCAAGCAATAATGAGTACCAAGAAAAGTTTTGAACATTTCATCAATCATTTATTGACATCTAAAGGTCTTATCTCATATTATTACTTTAGCAAAAACCAGATATAAAAACTTTAGGTTGTTCTTCACAATGTATAATTTATTCATACATTTTGTTGTGAAACTTTAAGAAAGTAATCCATGTTCAATGCATGTGTTTTGAAATAAAAAGAGAAGCCTACTTTATATTCTTGGTACGAGTTCCTCCATTATGATATTCTATAAACACAACATCTATAAAACTTGTTAAAAATATATCCACAAGGAGAAGCCACCCCACAAAAAAAACCAAGCAAGTGTACGTATGTTTAGCTGTGAATAGGACTATTCTTGATGTTCCTTTCACTTTGAGCTGAGGAGACCTAGTCTATGGCCCAGAATTGTCTGACCCAATTATCCACCTATGACCCCATTTTCCATTTATGACCCAATTATCCATCTATGACCCAATTATCCATCTATGACACAATTATCCATCTTTTACCCAATTATCCACCTATGACCCAATTATCCATCTACGACACAGTTGTTCATCTATGATACAATTATCCATCTATGACACAATTTTCCATTTATGACATAATTATCCATCCATGACACAATTATCCATCTATGACACAGTTGTTCATCTATGATACAATTATCCATCATTCTATGATAATAGTCATAGCATTATGCTTTCTTACCCCTTACAATCTCCTATGAAGCAATTGATTTTAGATTTTTTACAAGTCCAGTACTGCCAGCATGTCACTAAAAACAAGAACAAGCTGCTTTAGATGTTTGAGAACGAGACCAGTGTCTCATTTCATTTCACAGTTAAATCATAAGGTACAATGGCACTGCTTGTGTTGTGGCATAAAAAGTCACTCAGGTTTACTCAGATGGATATAAGTACATCAAATCAGACAATTCTCACAGAGTGTAGTTTAGATCCAAGGAGCTTGTCAATAAAAGGATAAGATAATATATATCACTACAAGCAGTAGTGTGATAGAGGTAGGTTTATTTCACTTTTATTTTGTTCAATATTTTGAATTACACATTAAAGATTTGAGATATATCTTCATTTATATTTTGGCATAACTTTTGTTTTATGTATTACAAAGGCTTTTTATGTTTTGTACCAAAAGAAATACAATTATGAAAGGGTGGTAGTGGAGATGTCTCAACCTCAAAAATGCTTAAAAACAGAGTTTATTTATTATGATTCATTTTGAATTAAGGTAATTCATATAAGTATCTACTCACCAAATGGTTTTAACTGTTTTAACAGTTAAAACTCATTTAGTTAATTTAGAAGGGCATCTACAGTGGAAGGAATTAATCATCTTATTTCAGATATTTGTAACAGTCATAAAATGTTTCACGACAAAAAATTTGATTGTTCTTCTTATTCTGTTACTGCTATATTTTTCTATAAGTGGTTTAGAGGCTAAAACTTAAATAAAATTTGTTTTGAATTTTTCAAGAGTTTTTTTCTCTGTCATTGTAATTCATAATAATATACTTTAATAGGCCATATTTTGAGAAATAAAATTATGAGCTTATAATGCTGAATTTCCCAATATTTTGGGGCTTTATGAAATAATCTAACCTATCAAAGCTCATTGGAGTTATTTAGTAAGGAGAATATCGTTGACACCTTAAAGGCCTGATTTCAGATGGGAGGAGATGGTATACTACACTTATGGTGTTGAATTACCAATATCTTGGGGGCTTTATGAAATGATACCACCTAGCTTAAGAATGCCCATTGAAGTTATTTTTAAGGAGAATATTTAAACACATTAAAAGCTTAATGATGAAACCTTTTACAGACAAATTGCTTTAGAAGTGCTGGATACGCCTTTAATTCATCTCCAGCCTCATGGTGAACTTGCCAATATACTAAGCCTTTATCGTAATTGGTATATGACACACATCAATCAGCTATGTTTTAAGCCTCTTATTTTTAATTGATGTATGGAACACCTACATGATTTCATAAATATGGTTATTGTCTAGCCCTATTGGCATTTTCAACACCAATGAAACAAAATAGAATTAAGAATGAAAGGGTATCAACGCACATTAAAAGAAATGTGTGTGTTTTTAACCCCATCTTTATAAACAAATGTTGGCTTCAAACTTCAAGATATCTTAAATGTTGATTTAGATGATTCAAAGTAAAAAGTTTCATAAGTGTCTTTTTTTAATTTAGTCTTTTAGTTATCTAAGATATCATCTCATTGTCCATGTACCACTGAGTTTTTGACATAGTAAAATAGTATAACAATCCCGAAAATAGTAATTTTCATGGTTTTTTTATTCTACGAATTTTTGTAACAAGTTTGCTACCTGACGATGTAGCAAACTTGCAATAAGCTTCTGGACCACCCTGGTGGTACCGGTACCCAATTCAGTCTTCCATATGGCTCCATCCCAAACTGAATCACT
>JAVSBT010179091.1:0-13912 GCA_033118115.1 Pharyngocirrus eroticus | reverse complement strand
TAGGCACAGTCTTCGTGGTGAAAGATTACTAAACTTCTACATACTTTTGGAGATGAAAGTTCTCAATAGGCCTATAGATGTACACTCAAGCAAATCTCCACTTCAACATCAAGCACATAAAAAATCTATGATATATACATGTATATATACTCATGTACGCAACATTTTCAACAAAAAAAAGACCTATTGAAGTAGAAAGTATATATAATAAGATTTTAATCTCTACAGGAGGTTTTCAGATCATTCTGAGATCATCTTCCAATTTCTTTGATTTTTTTGGCATGTTTACAACCAAACCCTGACCTGTTCTTTCTCTTGAAATAAAATTCCACTACACTTACCCCACTGTGACCCCAGGAGGACAGGGCATTGTACATAAGACCTCAATTTTGGATGAACTGGTCCAATTAGGGTCCTATACTGCCAGAGTAAGAGACTTCCTTTTGTTGGATTAATTTTCAAATTCAAATGTGGAAAAGAAACATGGCCACCAGATTTGACATCGTTCATCTAAGGACAAGATTTGAAAAAAAATAGAATATTGTTGTAGAGAATAGATCTAAAAGAAACACAATACTGAATTCATTCCTCACATCATATGATATCTCCATTGAATGTTTCCAAGAACTTTATCACAAAGAAGAGTGACATGATACATAATTTAGTGTTGAGCTAGGCCAAAATGTCTTTAGTTATATGTTTCAGAGGCCCCAAAAGTTTTCAAAATATATAAAAACTTTAGTTGGAAAAAAATCTCCTTGACATAAAATGTTATGCTTAATCGTTCAGATATTTCCTAAATTTTGCTTGAATGAATCGTAATAAAAGGGCCAAAATATAATGTTGCTTTTTATATCACAACTTAGTTTTTGATTTCTCTATTTTTTATTGATTCATTTATTCCTTCAAGATTGTATCCAGTATTCGATTTAGATTTTTTTGGCTACCGGACCAGATAGCATGTTTATTAAGAAATTTAACTAATTTCTAAAGGACCCGATAATATTTTACATTAGGCTAAAACAATCCGAACCAGTGTCTAAATCGATCACTGGTACATGGTATCAAAAATTATTTGTAAAACAAAAGTTATCAAACATTTAGCCTAAGAAGGATTTCTAATAAATGATTCAAAACATAAAAAATGAAATGACAATACATACAAAGAGAATGACATTGGCAATACTCCTTGCATCTTGCAGTGTCCTCATTTGCACTATCTCTTGAAAGGAACTCTGAGAATGAACACCAGGGCCAACATTAGATATCTGAAATACAATGTGATGGTCATTATAAGAATTAGATACCTGTTGAGAATGTAAGGTGAAATTGCAAGTATGAGGTGAAAAGGAGAATTGACAGAATTTGAGATTTACATTGGCAAGTGAAATTAGAAGCATTTCAATGAAGCAGTTTAGACTTTCTTTTGATATCAAAAGTAATCGGCATTTTGCTGCAAAAATAAATAGTTAGTAAGCTATGCTTCATAAACATTTAGAAAAAAATAGTGAAGCTCAGTGACATTTGGAAATAAAATCATCCATAGTTGCACAATAATTATGTTCCTATTTTGTGATTCTATTTTCCACAACAAATGAGTGATATATTGGCATCACTAAAATGTAGTGTTGATGCCATTTTCTCACTTAGTATCACTAACAGCAATACAAATCTGATCGACAGTGTACAATGCAATTTGATCAAGCTTTCCATGCCTAATTGTAACCAGGATTGCAAGATAACAATGTCTAATATAAAACACTTTACAGTACTATATAACTGATAATTTCATTCCAGCATAATGCCATTCAAAATCTTATTTGTTGCAAAAGAATAATTTCACAGCGTTTTATTGGCATTTTATTTAATTTCATTTATTATTTTGTGTTATTTGATTTCAGCCTTAGTAAGCATAATAAAAATACTTGCTTTACGAGCTGCTTTGGCATTTCTATAGAATTAGATACAAACTTTTTTTCAAGAATCTGATTTTATGGTAAACTTCCTGTATCTTTAAAGAATTTGAAACATACACATTTCCAAAGTTCAGGAAAGTTTTTTGTCACATAATGAGAAAAATTATTCACTTTTCAGTGATTTAAAAACAAACACAAAACATCTTGAAAAACTAATCATACAAAAACCTACCTGTATATCTGAAAGATATTGCTCAGGAACTTCATCATTAGGGAGTGTAATATTAACAATCACAGATGTCAGCAATTGACTCCAATAATTCTGGGCAGGAAGCGTTACTCTGTGAGAAAATTGAAGTAACAATTATTTTGTTCAATACTGAAATGCAATATAGAGATGAACTATGTTTACACAAGGGTATACATATTACTTTTTGTTCAAAATCTCAATACATGTACTATACAAAAGCCAAAATATCTTATCCCTTGCCTTAATGAAATTCATTTATTTCTATCTTTAAAAATAAGAATTTTGATTTCAAGAAGTCTAGTTCAACATCTACAAAAAAACTGGGAGTTTGACTTGGTTTAAAATACAATTTTGAAGGATTTCATCTTGAAAAGATAAATATTCTCTATTTGTATAAAATTCAGCAAAATAAAGTCGCAAATAAAATACTTATCTTTTCAAAAATACTACCATCTAACTCAAATATATTTCATGTAAAATACACTATTTTTAATGTCATTAAGAAATCTATACAGAAACATGAATATGGTTCAGAAATATAAAACAGATATTTTCCCCTAACACAATACACAGGTATTAATCATTGAATGTTTGCAAACAATCAAAAGTAGCTCTGATTTATAAGGGGGTGACTAATATTATTTTCTTTAGTAATTTCTCTCATATGTTTTTGAATCATGATCTGCCCATGTTTGCATAGGTGTAAAACAGATGGATTTGTACTGATGAACAAACTCTTTTTACTACTAAATATTACTATGGCATTTGTTCATCCGGCCCTGGAACATTTTATTGTATGGGTATCCCTGTTGGAATGATTGCAGGATTTTCACGTAAGTGAATAAAGGTCGCGCGTGGACTAATGGGGGCAGTGAACCTACCTCTCAAATTCTACAAGCGAGCGATGCATTTCTTTGTTAGTGCTGCTAGACCAAACCTACAGAAGAAAAACACATGGGCATGAATTTGAAATTCCTTCTAAAAACAAATAAAACAAGGAAAGAAAATAGAAAGAAAGGTCAGAAGGAAATTATCAAAAAATCATCAAACTTTTAAAAAAAATACACCTCTTATTATCATATTATTTCATTATATAACATTTCATGAAATGAAAATTAATTGAATATATCCCAATGCTAGCCTGAATGACAATTCAAATCATTGTGACCTTATCATTGTGACCTTCATCGAATATAAAATTGGTGATATTTTGTAATATGTCTTGCCCTTTTATGAGAAAGGAGAGTTTTTTTCCAATGGATATACATTAATCTATTTGTAATTTTTTTCTCATAACATTTCATTCTCAAAAAAGGCCAACAAACAAATAGAAAGTGAAAAATTGGAAGAAGGGTAGAGGGGGAATCATTAGAAAATCGTTTTAATATTCTTAGAGAAGTAAAATATGAGAAAAAGAGTACATTTCTAGGAACCAGACAGACATTTCTCATTTTGACAGAAAATTGTTTCGAAAACAACATCATGCAAGTCATAAATCCTAAAGTTGTCCAAGAAATATGACCCTTCACCTTGCTTAAGGAGACAACCTGTTTGTTATTCATCATTCAATGAACTGAATCATTTTCAACAGAGAGCAAGAAGCAAGTGGGGGGGGGGGGAGGCTTACATGCAATGTAGATTATTTTTTTGTCCAAGTGACTAATAATCACTTTTCAAGGTTAGCTGATTTATTGTTGTGACTATGTTTAGGTCACATGATTAATTAACCCCCCCTCCCCCCCGCTACTAAAAAAATCCAGGTAGAATTATGTGCAGAGCTATAGAGGGTTGACCAAATGGGTTTCAAGTGGGTTCACATTATCATGGATATTTTTGTCAAAGAGGATATCATTATGATGGATTTCATTTGAGTTTGGTAAAATAATTTCATGAATGACCCCAATTTCTGTTAGAGACCCTTCCTAGGAATGCAGTACCTAAATTCTTATGTCTTCTATCTCGGTGATCTCCTTGTGGGGGTTAGGAAGTAATTAGACTTAAAAAACTTGGTGTCAAATAAGATAGATACCCCTGAGGTTTGGGTATTACATTATTGAAGGCTTTCACATATGTTTTATATGCTCTTTATTTTTTATCAATCTTGACTCACCATTGTAGAAATCTTCTTGATGAGGCCTTCCAGCATGTTGCTGTCTACAGCATTGTGAATCATAACAATTCTTGGGTCTTGGTGAACTTCTTCAATCTGTAAAGTTTTCATGTCAGATTTTTTTGTGAAGCATTTTAGTGAAGTGTCTTCAATCTGTTTGGGGAGATTTTTGCATGCTTTCAAAAGCTGTTCATCTGGCTGCTGTTTATGTGATGGTGAAACATCACTTGTTTTCTTTCCCACTTTTTCATCTTTAACTTTTGATTTGTTCTTCATCTCAATGTACTTGATCCTACTCTCAATAGATCTGTTTTCAGGGTCTGTAATTAGGGTTAGATTAATTAGAAAGTTAAAACAAAGTTTTAAAAAAGTTATCTATCAAATGTATTCTTATTGTGTAGTGGCAGCACTGTCTTTGCTAAATTCTCTGTTGAAAAAGATAACTTACACTTTGATTGAAGTTGTTTGAAAATCTCAAAGGCATCATCAAACCTATGCATCTGTAAAATACAACAGAACAGAAAACTAATGCTACTGCATTTCATGGAAAAATATCAAAATTGCAAGATGCAACATTATCACGTTTGAAACAAATACATACATATTCTTAATTCATGTTTATTTTCTATAATCATTCGTTAATGTTATGACTATCATTTTAATGACAATATTACATGTATTGCTTTCTTGTTTACCTTCATATGGATATTTGCAACTCTCAAAGCAAGAGAAAACTGCATATTTTCTTGCTTGATGTCCACAAGGTGGCAGTCTTGCATAGCAGACAACCAGATTCCTGCAGTTTCTGTGTCATTTTGGTAAAGTAGATTTTCTATCATTTCAAGGAGGGGGTCCACTTCTAGGGGTCTGGAGTTTTGGTCAAGAATTTTTCCTTTCAATAAAGAACATGTATGAAGGTCATGAACTCTGTGTAAGGACAAAAGGTCATGCCAAGCACTGTCCAGAGAAATTTCAGTAGCAAGTCTTGCCTTCTGATGTTCCAAGCTGTATCTTAAGTTTTCTGAAATAAAATTATTTACAATTTATACATGTACAATGAAATTAGTTTTAGCATTTTTGTCACAGGACAAATGTGCATGTAGTACAATGTACCCTATGAATTTTATTAAATGTTATATGGTTGGGGTTTTTCAGATAGGTCAACTAGATATTTATGTAACAAACTAACATACAGTACTCACTTTTGAATTTGTAAAGGACATCACTGTCTTGAATTCTTCCCAATGTTCCTGGCCACAGATATTTTAATCTTTCTTTGACTTCTAACATTGAGATGGGATTGCCTGTAGTTTCAGTGACACTTTCTACTCCTATTTTATTGTATTTACGAGTTTCTTGTAAAAATCTGTAAAAAGTATATTATCTTAGTTATAGGTAGATAGAGCTGAACTGGAAGTATTGTTCAAATTAATTCTTTTTTTTTAAAAAAATCATAAAATAAAAATGTACAGTATCTTTTAATTTTCATATAAAAAAAATCAATTAGAATAATTATAAAGGTGCATCTATACACATACAATTCTTTTGCAAAGGAAAAGAGGAAAGTATAAAATAAAATATTTCACTTTGGTAGATTTTTTGGCCCAATAGGAAAGTTTTTTACAGCTGACAAATTACATTATACATAATTTTATCACATATCTATCAAGTGTAAAAAAATGATCAATCCTTTTTGAAAAGTTATTAAACTTAACAATAAAGCCATACCATTTTTCAAATCCTTAGACCAAGATCACAGATAACTTTCTCAGATCAAAAGGAATTAATTGTCTTTCAGAATTTAATACAGTGATATAAATTTTTTAGCCCTTTCCATAATTAAAGATCAGAGATAATTGAACACTTACTCTGTTAAATTGTTAAATCCATGAAGATCTTCTCCATGGTGGTGTTTTAATTCCTCTCGAATAATTGCTTCAGACAGATCCAACATCTCAGTTTCCATGTAAAGCAGCCTTTCCAAATAGAGTTTTGAATTAGACGATAATGTAAATTGAATATCTCCCATACTCCAGGACTGAAATAAACACATACCTAATGCTAGGTAAAAGCACAATTTTTCCTTAATTTCTCTCATATTTGTATTGAATATCCTTTTTCGTGGTTTCTTTCCTTGTTTAACAGAAATGATTATGTAGTAGTGTCATAAGTTAAAGTTCCACATCATCTACAGTCAGATACATCTAGCTCTTGATTGGGGGTTTTGATGGGCAACAGCTGGTAAAGACTAAAGAGATTCGTTAATAGTTTTTCCATTTCATTTTCTATTGTTTTGTGCTTTCATAAAAGAATCATCTATTCAACTATATATCAAGTGGTTGTTCCCTATTTTCCATGACAAAAAGTTCATGTAATTGATACACAAACTGCAGTTCATTTGAATTTGAATTTCATGTAATTGTGGGTTAGATTAGAATAAGGTATTGCATAAAAGATCAATTGTTGTTGTAAAGTTTTTGTTAGTAAAGTTAAGATTGTATAATCGTAATAAAATTGCTTAATTGTTTGAAAAGATTAAGCAAAGATCTAGTATTTTTATGGTATGATTTGTTATTCAATTTATAGAATATCTGAAGAAATAAACAAACAAATTGTTATAGCCTCTATTGAATCAAATTATAAGAAGCATTATATAGGACATTATTTTACACACAATAACAATGAGTTTAGAATCATATTGTATAATTTTATTGAAGTATAATCTTAACATGCAACATATATATATATATACAGCTTATTCAGGACAATCAGTTTGATTTGTAGGTGCAAAATTGCTGATGTCAATGCCGTAGCTTTCTGCTAATTCCCTAAGACGGAGCCTGGTTTCTTCAGGCATAGTTAACTCTCTGCTCATTATGTAATGGGTTTGGGAGTTTTCTTCCAATTCTTCATTACAGGCAAACACCAAAACATAATTGTCATAGTCTGTGTCTAAAACCCAGTATGGACTAGGTGGAGCAACTGCAAATTGGTGAAATAAAAATGATTACACAATCGATTGGAATAAAAAAAGAATAGGTGGAATATAATAATATTTGAATACCTTTACAAAGTATAGTGTATACTTTATATATATTACAAAGATACTAATTAGACATGAAAAAAATTATTTTGTGGTCAGATTGTAAGGGTATTTTGAGTCACATTTTGTGTGCTTCAGCTATTGAGTGATAGACATTTTCCTTCTTCTCTTTTTATTCTCGAATTTTCTTTTTTTAATGGGCCTCCATTGAAATAAATCAGGCAAATATATCTTTTAATTTTCAGTATAGCAGGCAAATTATTCACTTTTTGGTAAATTATTGTGTTGTGATATACATGTACATGTTCCTGTAATCTGTTGTTCACAAAATCAAATAAAATCCTATATTCATTGTACATGTATTTCAAATCTTTCAAAAACTAA
Organism: Pharyngocirrus eroticus; assembly: GCA_033118115.1. Lineage (NCBI taxonomy): Eukaryota > Metazoa > Annelida > Polychaeta > Saccocirridae > Pharyngocirrus > Pharyngocirrus eroticus. The sequence goes on along the minus strand of JAVSBT010179091.1, from coordinate 6,209 downwards.
ATATATTTCTACAACTATACCAATCCTTCTTCTTTTGTTTAATCACTCAAAAAAAATAAGCTAGCAAGCAATGATTTATCTACTTACAATCAAAGAATCTGACAGACAATTTTGCTGGTTCATCAGGATCTGGAATGGTACCTTCTCCAGTGATATCAGCTAAAAAGCCATCACTAAGAAAGTAATATCAAAGTTTGTTTCATTTCAATGATTATTGTTTAAAAATTTGAGTTAACATTTCAACAGTTGATGTAACACTTTGAAAAAAAAAATAACTTTTGAAGGTATTAGCATCTAACAACTTTCAGATCAATTTTCATAAAATTAGGCTACTTTGATCATGAGGATGATGATAGGGTTATGGAGAAGTGGTGGTGGAAGTCACTGAAATAATGATGAGTGATGGTGATGGAGAAAGTGATAGTGATAGTGATGGTGATGGTGATGTTGGCACAGATGAGTATGACTATGCATTGTTTCTACAGAGTCTCCAACTAATACTACTAATAATAATAATATAATAAATTAAGACTATGGTGGTGCTATTCATCATAAATGCTTATAAATAGTACTTTACAAAAGAAGTAACATTATGCATAATATTTTATCACTTTTAGAATTTTGTTGCAATTATTTAACTCACTCCAAATAAACTCTGTTGTATACATTGACAGATCCACTCTCACGAAGAGTGTACTCAGCTCTCACACATCTGCCATCTTCATACCATACTGGGAATTTTTCAATCTCGTACCATCTGCCCAAATACTTGAAAAAAAAGAGAAACAATAAAAACACATGGGAAGAATTGATTTAATTTCAATCATTTGCAGTAATTTATGGGTATTATTAGCACATACAATGTATTCGTACATGTCACATAATAATATAATATTTGGGTCAGCATTAAAAAAAAAAAGTTTCCTAGTAGAAATACACAGTATCATTAAAGCTATAATACATGTATTATAGAATAACTTTGAGATTTCTGATGAGGGAAATAGTTTATATGTAGACTCCTGAGGAAGGTCACTTTGAATTTTCAAAAAAGTTGATAAATGAGTTTTAAATCTTATTGAAAAATAACATTTGATGTTATCAATTACAAACTGAATGAATTTGTCAAAAGAAATACTTGCACAAGAAACTTCCAACAAGGTCAAAGAATTACATTGAACATCTGTATTCATTTTCACTTTTTTGAATTAAATTGAAAGGTAAATTCAAGTCAAATTACTTACCCTAGAAACATTGAAATTCTGCTGAACTTCCACAGTGGGACATGGTCCAGGGCTGGTCACTTGCAAAAACACTGCTCCAATGCAGAGGGTAGCAAAAATGATCACTGATCTGAGAAACATCTTAAAAGCTTGTTCTAGTAGCAAGAAAAAAATCACAATTGATGCAATGGCACGTTTTAGAGTTTTGGATAATTTGTGAGTTTCTCTGCATATTTATACTTTTGGAAAAGGTGGTTTATTACCTTATCTACATATGTGGGGACATGTGTTGATAATTTTTATTAACAGGAGTGTAATTTGACTTTTGTTTTCGTTATGTAAAAATAAAGATGCATTAACCTGATGGTAAAAGAGGTTATGAAAGAAATTAGGTCAAAACCTTCACGTGTGATAACATGAAAAATAATGTTATATTTTGTCATCATGACCTTCGATGACATTGTAACTAGATCTTGGTAGGAACACGAAAGGTACACCTTGTGAGAGTGAAAGATAACAGCCATTTCCTGATTATAAATTTTCACCTGAAGATGCAACTGTAGCAAAATGTTATAAATAAAACATTTTTGAAATTATGTCATTCAGATTAAGTTGAATATTTTAGATGCTCTTTTAAAAATTAAAAATCTAAATCAAATAGATGCTGATAATAACTTTGGAGAGGCATAGAATACATTGCTATATCCTTGAAATAAATATTAACCTGATATGAATATTGAAAAGTTACAACAAAGAAGAGTTAAAAAAAATCTCTTCAAGGTTTATTCTAAATATAATTTTTCATATATTATTCATTGTATTGTGTGCATAAGAAGAGTTTATACTTTCATTTAGACTATTTCATATTTTTTCATGTTAATTTGTATTAGTTCTAGAAGAGAAGGCAACACCATCCTACGAGAAAAAAGATGTCTTCGTTAAAAGACTGGCTAAACCTTAATTGTACTTTTTTCTGTCTGGAATAAAAGTTTCATAACTATAAAATTTAATTTTACATAAGTGTTCTTTTTGTCAACAACACTTTATCACATGTTTTGACCTCACCTTTCAAATTTGCTTTTCATTACCTTTTTATCTTCCACTGTGTGAACCTGATAGATAACTGTATCTTAGCTTGGGAAAAAATGAGGTGACCAGTCCTATCTCTGAGACATTTGCAAGAAATAGATATACAGTTATTATATTTTAAATGATACATAATTTAGAAACTTAAAAAAAAATGCATGTCAGGACTTTTTTTCATCCATTCTTATCATTTTTTATCTCCTCCAAAAATATGTTTGTTTATAATAGTATGTCCTTTATATAAAGATATCCATTTTTTTTTTAATTAATCATAACATATTTACCTGTTTTTGGATAAATTAATCATAACATAGTTATTTACCTGTTTTTGGACCAAACAGTGCTACATAGATTGAGGCACCTTTGGCTGGGTAGAAATATTGATGAAAAGAAACACGAGTAAAATATAGCTATGTGAAAAGAATCCTCAGCTAAAGGAGGGATTGATGAATGAATAAATAAAAATATTTAAAAGCCATGGGTGTTTATAAAATGGTACAGTATACAGGGTATGGTATACAATACTTTGCATGCAATGGTATTTTATATGTACTATTAAATAATTCATTGGTCCATATCAGTGGACAAATCTTAAAAGGCAAAATATATTCATTGTATTACAGTGTACAATGGGATTATTTATTCAATAATCCCATAGCTTTGAGTAAGAAGTATCTTATAGTTTACATGAGTTTATTTTTAATACACGTACATGTAGCAGTTGTTGTCTAGCTTTATTTGGAAGAAAACTTTTGATCTTAATAACATATATGTGTTTAATACTAGCATACATGGCTTTTTCAAGAGAGGACAATATAGCTTCATTGAATTTCACATCTGATAGGGTTCAATGTTAAAAAAGTTTCATCAAAGTTCATCGTTTCTGTGTGAGGCAAGGCTTGTAAATGGTTTTTGAACCATGGAAGGTTTAATGTTGTTTACACTATTTGCCCCACAGAGGGCAGCAGTGTTGCTAAATTCCTTTTGCAAAATTTCCAAAACTTGTTCTACTCCTTTTTGTCCACTATGAGACAAACCATACACCATAGCTCTTCCAACAAAAACTGCTCTTGCACCTATAAAGTAAGATTAGATGAAAACATAGTTATTACAAGAGATTTATTATTATTGGGAGGAATTGGCTATACTGATATTAATAAAGGATCAACATTAACTGCAGAACACTGCTTATTTGAGGACTGGTCAATGGCATTTACAGAAGACATTAAAATACTTTTAAAATTTGAAAAATCAAACATTGACTAATACCTTCTGGGTAGATAGCCAACATTTTAATGTCAATTTTTTTTTTTTTTTTAAAGATGTGACATTGTTATAATTAATTCCAAGCCCCATGTTGAATATTTAATTATGTAGGTGAACATCACCCTAGTCTAAATAAATGCATGCCAAATACATGGGACACACCTGACCATGCCTGACGCAAGGATTAAGACCACTCCCGGCATTTTCTTAGAAAAATTCAATGAACTCCAGCATTTGGCAGGTATTTGGCAGGCATCAATTTCTAAGAAAATGCTTGGAGTTGTCTTAATCCTTGCGTCAGGCATGGTCAGGTGTATCCCATGTATTTGGCATGCATTTATTTAGACTAGGGATATTTTACCCAGAGCTACTGCTTTAAAAGTATCCATTCCTGTTCTAATACCACCATCAAGATATACTTCTAGAGAGCCATTCACTGCTTTAATTATGTCTGATAGGGCATCTATAGTTGCTGGAACACCATCTAAAACCCTAAAAAAATATAACATAATAATTTCTTATGTACTGTCATTTATTCCCCTATTTCACTAAAAGCTGAATTTGAATGATGCTACTTTGGATATTAGCCTACATTTATTGTTGAGTTAGTTTAACATTTTGTCAATGACTTCTTGATGTGATCAGGTGGGCACCAATTCAGACTACACACTCACAACCAATGGAGGCAAATGTTCAAAGTAAGTTTATTACTTATTAGACGGAATAACCATTTACAGCATTCAAATTTCAATAATGATATAGTCTAAATTTTGCGTTCATAAATCAATCATTCAATTAAATGCATTTGGTTAATTAAAATTTGATTGTTTGAGACCTTAATTTCCACAGTACTGTTTGCTTTTGGTGAATGATTTATGACTCCTTTTGTACGCAAATTGTGTTTATGGACATTAGGATTTTTATTGTCGCAAAAAGGGGACCTTGTGCATCTAGTCAAAGTTTTAAAAAAATGAGTATCACATACAATATCGAGAGGATAGTTTAGACTATCAATCTTCATAAATACTTGTAATTCAATTCATTTTCAGGTCTTACCTTCCTCCATGATTTGAAACCATAATGGCATCTGCTCCGTGCTCTTTGGCTAGCTTAGCATCTTCAGGAGTAAGGATACCTTTTACAATAATTGGCAAATTAGTTCGATTTCTCAACCATCTTAACTCTTCCCAAGTTTGCCCTGGGTTGTACAGCTTCCATTGCAAATCAAAAGAGTTATTTTTGAAATTTGGATTTGTTATATTGGCTGGTGTCTCAACTAATCCTCTCATAGGATTCCACCTGAGTCCTGTTACTGCTCTATCCACTGTCACAACAATCCCAGTATAACCAGCATTCTCTGCTCTGTGGAGAAAGTCTAAGGTATATTCCCGAAGTCCAAAGAGATATATCTGTTGCCATTTGATACCTCCAGGTGACGCCTCTGCAATATCCTCAATACTTGAAGTGCTGTAAGCACTATGAATGGAAATGATATTCAAATGTTCTGCTGCTCTTGCTGTCCCACTATCCCCATCAGGATGAGCCCACAACTGATAGGCAATAGGGCTTATACCAATGGGCATGCTAACTTGTTGCCCTAATATTGTTGTGCCTGTGTCATTCATACCTGCAACGCCTACTAATACCCTAGGAAGAAGTCGATATCTCTCAAATGCCTTCATATTATCTTTTAGGGTGTGTTGTGTTGTTGCACCTTCTTCAAAAGTAATTCGCTGTGAATCTGTCCAAATGTCCCATGCATGAATTTTGAAATCTTCAACACAAACCAACCTTGGTTTATTGTTATTTCCAAAAGGATTTCCCTCAACTAAATACTGTTTTAATTAAAAAAAGACTCATATTACTTATCAACCTGTGCAGAGAAAAAAAAAGACTCATATTTATAATACTTATCAACCTGTGCAGAGAAATCCTCAAATAAATAGCAAATAAGTCTACATTGCCTTCAAAGTTACACCAATTATATATTTACATGTTACTCAATAATAGCCTAAATGTAGATCTATAGAACCAAATTTTCTATGATATTTGCATTACAACAGATTATTTTGTCATTTTTTAACATTTAACTGAAAATCATCACTATTGTATGTCATTTGGTTACATCCACAATGTTTAAGCCTTCTCGATCTCTGTTTATAATGCAAACCATAATACACACATACTTACTTTTGTTTTTGTCATATCATGATCACAAATAGTTCCTTTAGTTCTAAGGTAGACAATCAAAAACCCACAGAAACAAGCAAAGATGGAGTAATACAAATATTGTTTCTTGTGGATTACCACTGTTTCTTTGAGGTCCTTTTCCATTTCGTGCTGACAGAAGAGTCACTTAAAATATTTTGTTCGCATAAAACTTTTAAAAGGAAATGTAGTTACAAGTGATTACTTCAGATAATGTCCAGTCTTACTTCATATTGCTTAGATATAGTTCTTCTTCATGATGTGTATAATTCATTGAAATATGAATTATTCAATTTGAAAGTACAAACTGTCATTATATATATAGTTATACCCATTAAAAAATAGACAAACCTTAAGGCCTCGTGAGGGTCTAATTACTTTTTTTGATATGCACTTACATATGTCCCAAATAATCATTTTCTTTAAAAG
>JAVSBT010178980.1:0-13915 GCA_033118115.1 Pharyngocirrus eroticus | reverse complement strand
TCAAATGGCAAATTACAGTACAGGGTATTTCCAAAATGTCATTTTATCCATTATTCCATAAACTAAAATATGGCTTACAATTGAAAGAGACGTTAATTGACTATTTTCTAAGTGCATATTTCTAATGAACTTCATGTGTATGTGGAAATTGTAAATTTTAACAGTAAAATCGAGACAAAAAGTCAAATTTCAGGTTTGCATAGTTCCATCTCCCACCATGAAGGTATACTGTCTGTATTATCAACAATCTATAGCGTTTTTTAGTACCTTTATTTAACAGTGTAGTCTTAAAAGCAAGATTTGAAGTTTTGGCTCTTGGACTCGTTGGCGTGTCAGTGCCTGTAGGCTGTAGACTTATGACAATCCCATTCCCAACGGTTTAAATCTTGATTATTTGCTAATTTTCAAGACGGTATAAATCATGTCAAACTAGTGCTCCACATTGAAGTTTGATAAATCTTTTCTATCATGAAGGATACTCAACTTGACGTTTGCGTCCAATCACAAAACTTACCTGTGATTGTTTCTAACTGGCTGCCATCGGCATTTTTGTATATGGATACATATCAACATTCAGACTTCCGCTTCCGGTTTATAGTCAACATAGACTGTCAGATTAGCATTCATATTTTAAGTGGAGAAAACATAACAGTGTAGCACACATATATAAAACGGACACACTTACTTATTACGAATGGTGTTATAACAATGCATTGTTTATATAAACATATTAATCACAACAGAGTTGTCCGCAAAATCTTGCTGTCTAGAGTACAAAACGTTTCACTAAGTTACAAGTAAATCTAAGGAAAGGGGGGGGAGGGATTCTCTGGGGCTTGGGGTTCACCCTTTTGAATTGTTTGGGTTTTGGAATTTACAAATAGAACTCCTTGGGATCTGGAATTTACTTATTCTCTGGGATTTGGGATTTACCATTTGAATTTCTTGAGATCTGGGATTTATGGGTGAATAAAATGGGATTGGGATAAGAAAATGTTGGATCTGGGATTTGGGTTTTATCATGGGTGTGACTTATTTGGGATTTTGATTTTTGAGATCTGGGGTTTGGGTTTTAATTTTCTGGGAGTTGTCCCCAAAATCCTGCTTGTCCAGAGTACAAAACGTTTCACTAAAGAAGGGAGGGATTTTGATTTTTGAGATCTGGGACTTGGGTTTTAATTTTCTAAGGTTTTTAATATTTTTCTTACAATTTGGTGTAGAATAAATAAAAAATAACTTTTGAACTTTATTTACAAGCTCTTGTACTATCTACATTAATGTATTTTATGGATATACATGTATGTAAATTGTCTTTCACCACGCTATTATAAGCATAATTATGCTCATTCTATAGTAGAGAACAACAAAGCGTAACAAGGTATATTGCCCAAGGACACACTATGATGCTTTGGCCTGGCATTGAACTATGGATCTCTTAGACCATCATGAATGTGCATGATTATGTTAAAAAATTAAAGACAAACTTGAAAGTAAATTGGATGTCGCAGAATTTTTTTATCCTTTGTACTTGACCAATTACATGTATAACAATATATGATGTGTATTATAGTACTGAAATTGGTGGAAATTATATCAATAGATATTAATTTTAGCCAAATCTTGTGTGTTCTATAGGGACGAAGATTTTATCTAGGGAAAACATTTTGAACACTAAAAAGGTATTATTTTTTAGAATATAATGCATATCCAACAGAAATAAAACAACAAAAACAGTAACATTGTTGGTAAATTACACATTGCTTTATACAAATATATTTACAAATAACATAATACCACACTTGTATAAACAAAAATGATTTTCAAAATCATATTTACATAGCATCAGATTCCTCAAAATATTTCGATGTAAAACATGATATTCTATAATTTCAAAACTCTAAAAGAGCAATATGCATAACCTTCAAGTTACAAAAGTAGTTATGCTGGAAACTATGATAATAATTTGTTGAAAGTCCAAAATATTTCAAGTGGAGCTAACCAATAAATCCTGCTGTACAGGGTTCATAATTATTACTAATTTGGCAATGCATGCATGCCATACTAAATAAAAACAGTAATATTTATTCATTTTTGTCTTTTTTATACCATCTATTTTGCTTTCACTGAAGTATTTGAGCCTGCAGCAGGAACAGAATGATCAAATGTGGCTGATTTTCTAAATAACCCTCCTTTCCTGAAAATAAAAAGAAGTCTGTTACTTTAAGAAAAGCACAAAGTAAGACGAGCACAGAGTTATATATAATTATAAAGTAATAACCAGAAACTCAGATTCTACTACGGCCATACCAATTTTTTTCTGGATTATTGTGTTTTTTTGTTGTTGATTTTGCTTTAATTTAAGAGGTTCAAGGTACAAAATTGAAGGTATGAATCTGCATTACAAGACAACTATTTTTGTTTATCCATATCTTTAAAACTGTTGGGAGGTGTTTGACATTTTTGGAAAATAAAAGGTATTTTAAGTTTGAGATAATATCAACTTGTAGCTAATGAGGCTGATAACACAAAATACATTAATTTTAATGGTGAAGAAAAATATTTAAAAATGTAGGAGAGTTAGAACAGTGGTATGATGCTAGTCCCCTTTTATATCCTTAAACTGTCGGCTGGTACTAATATTATCAAGCAAAGAAATCAAATAATATTTTTATAATACGGTAAATTTAGACCCAGTTATATACCAAAGTTTTTGTGCTCAGATTCTCATAAATCCTGTATGACTGTCAGTGAGTTTAAATTGGACAAGAATGAAGAATTGCTCTATTAAGAGTAAAGAATCAAGTAAAATAATAAGGAAAAAAATTGTATTACATATTATAACTTACGCTTCAACTGTAAATGTTTCCAGTGAAATTTTATTGACTTCAGATCCACTTGGACTTGGATTAAAATCAGTCAAACCCAATGTTGTTAAGGCTGAAAAATAATCAGTACAGAGCCTATCATTAGAAATAAAATTCAAAATGTCTAACAGGAATACAATTTACCAATTAGTCCAATGATAACTGCTGTATTCATAAATCAATCTAAATAGTGTAATTGTTTTGTTAAAATTGAACTACAAACCATTTCTGTATTGATCTAATGAAATAAATCCTCTTCCTGTTGGGTCTAGCATTCCAAACTGTGCATGAATATTACTTTCATCAAACATACATGGATAGTCTGATTTTGTAGCTTTGGAAACTTGTAAGGCTTCTAATTTTTCAATGAGAAATTCTTTGGGGTTAACTGAAAAGGAAAGAAAATTAAGTACGTTTAATATTAATAATAATCTACAGTTACATTGTTTGCAACGGACACAGGCAGAGTTTTATCACTGATTCTGGTGATGCAGGGGACGGACTCAGTGAGACTGTGAGTGACCGGTGGTAGATTGAGGAAAAAGCTGTTTACATTTTTAAAGTTGGCCTAAGTAACGTTACGTCTGGACAAACAACAAGCAAATTATATTTACCTGGTTGTTCAAATATGAGCATACTCGTCATATTATCAAAAAGATCCAGGATCCTATGGTTTGTTAGATATTCCTTTGCATCTTCTTTTCTTGGCCAGGGGTTTACCTTCTCGGGCTCCATCTTGCTTGTAACTAATAGTAACAAACAATCCCAAAGTGGTTTAATGCGGTCCTATTTTATTGCCAATTATTGTTTTCATCTCAAATTTAATAAAAAAACACCATACAGTGTAACTATTTATATGAATTCTTATTAAAAACTCCACTAAAATAAAAACCAAAAACCCTCTGCTATATTCCAGACCCTGTCATGTCATGTAATGCTTTGGGTTTTTTCACACTGTAATATGTATATTATCGCCCATGCAAGTAAATAACATTCTGTGATGAAGACGAATTCCTTTGTATGGAATCATAGCAAGCAAACATGTTTACCCCCAGCCATAAGACAGTTATAGTTTTGGACAGAAGTCCACATTTTAGAAAATCCAGTCGGCATACAGTTGAACTTGATGTTTTCTCTAAATCTAGGGGACCTGGATTCATTCCTTTGGCACCAATTGCCAAATCTCTTTGGACCTGTAATGTAGAAGCTATTCAGGAATACATTAGAGTAGTATATGACCTCCATCCACAAAATAGACTGGTATGTGAATATTTAATTTATATAACCAAAAACACTCACAATTAATCAAAGTTTTTCAATTAAAATTTAAATGTTAAACCACAATCAAATTAAAATGCCAGTAATGATAATTTGACCACAACTTGGCACAGGTCTAGATACTACTATCACAAAAAATCGACATGATTATATCCAGTTCAATTTCTCTCTGAATTTTCCTATGTAGACCTCTTTTCTACATAGTGGGAATATTATCATAATTATTCAAAATATCCAATTCTTTGGGACCAGGAAGTAAAGATTCACATTGTAGATAATGAAATTGTACTCACCTCAGTACTGACAGTGAGTAGCTATAATTTTTAAATTTCACATTTGTCATACTGCTTACATTATAGTTCAGAGTTATCACAAGCGATACAGATTCAACATGTTTGAATTCATGGGCCCCAGAAGAGCAGAATTTGAATTTTGTAAGTACAAATCAAATATAGTGATGCAGGCCTTGAAGTTTGACAAGTGCAATTGCACCAAATCTGTATTGCACATGATTTTCAAATCACAGATGCACCAAGGTTGATTCTAGATTTGAAGGCCTTGCGATATTGATCCATATTTTTTATCCTCACACAATATGTTGTGTACACTTTAACACCATTTCAAAATGTAATTTCAGCGTTACGTTTCAGTTTCACAACTTTATAAATGCATACAAACACTTTGCAAAACATATCTATTCAGATAAACTACCATGCTTAATTCAAAGAGTTAATAATTTTGTACATGTCAATGTCACACAGACCAACAAAGATAATAATGTTCCTTGCAGATATCAACAGGTCTTGGACAGATAGGCCCACCAGATGATAATGATGAAAAAAATGAAAGTAACATGATTCATGGCTTAAACCAAGCAATAGAAGTACTGTGTGAACCTACTCAAAAACAACACAGCATGAGAACATCTCTATCAGAAGAAGCAGATCAGCTTTTGAATAAAGGGAGGATCATTTGCCTGACAACTGCAAAGACGTAAGTGACAAAGAATATTGCTGGCTCTTAAAATTAATGATAATTACTCTATTGCAGGCCTTGAAATTTCCGGGATGTGATTGCACCACATCCATATCCGTGCTGTGAACTGCACCAAGAGAATAAACTTGAAAGTGTTATGAACATAATCAAATTCAGCTATACATTCTTTATGTATGTTACTTTCAATTCCCCAAGTTATAGAAATATTCATAATCAATAGATTAAGTTGTTTAATTGCAAAAATGGTGTATGACGACATTTGTTGCACCAATTCTATCTCTAGATTTCAAGGCCTGTTTATTGTCCAAATGATACGTAGATACGTTATTTGCTCTAGTACAGTACCACAGTTTACAAGGGGGAACAATGAAGCAAATTTTTAGAGTAAAGTGTCTTGCTTAAAGATACACATTTATTTTTGGCGAGGATGATGAAATAACAATGTTCATTTTCTTCTGATGTATGATTATGATTTTATTCCATCAACATTAACAAGACAGATAATGACATAGTTTATAAATGATTATTTCTGATCTAGTGTTCAGTTGTGCACATGATTAATTAGTTTTGACTAATGAGTATAACAAGAATCTGAAGACAGAGTATTAGAGTACACAAAACCAAGCATGTAAACTGTAGTTATATCAGTTCAAAGAATATCCAAAAAAATCTAATAAATAATAATTACCATAGAATATTTTAAATTTTATAAGTATTAAGAGGTCAAAGATCTTTGTGGAGGTGAGTTACCAAATGATAATGTTAAATTTTGTTTTCTGAATTTCAGAGATGCTCAAGTACGTTCATTAGAAGAATGTGTAATGGATGCCTTGGTACAACACAACAAACTCGCTGCTAGTACAGATACGTAAGTATTATTGTTTAGTCTACTTTGCTCCTTGATTTATGAAACTATGACTGTTGGAGATTTTTTCAGCATCTTTAGGTTGTAGTTTATGTGTTTTGTTGAATCGTCTATTGATCAGCACAATGAATAGTTCTCCTACTTCACACCAGGTGATGATTGACATGCCAATCCAGAGGCCAAATGTACCTCCGATATCAGAGAAGAGATTTGGAAATTCATAAGACTTTTTTTGCAAGTGTTCCTCAATAACAAGACTTTTCAAATAAACATTAACTCTTGCAAAATTCTTTCTTATCAAACCACGAGAAATCATATCTGTTATATTAATATGTTTCAAGTTTTGGTAAGCTTTTAAATTTTCAAAGTTGGGGTCCCCCATGATGTAAGTCTCGTAGAAGCTCTTCTGTGTGGAATCCAATGGCCAGTAGGAGTATGAAATCTCTGGCTTATAAAAGTATTCATTGCAAGGGGGGTGACACTCACAAGCTTCTCTCAGACCCTCATTTACGGCAAAATCAAACATCTTATCAGACTCACAGGAAACGTTATTAAGAAAGTGTTCGACTCCAGCTTTTGAGGTGTCCACCAATTGAGCACAGTAGTGGTGATTGGTCAGATTCATGTCAGGGATGGGTAGAAAGGATGACACACAGCCACAGTTATCCATGACAAAGAACTGCTGGCATAGAGTGAGGCAGGTATGGGAAGAGTAGAGATACCTTCAAAGAAACAAAAATGTAGAAACATACATGATGTATAGTGTAAGAAAATGTAAGAATAATGAGCTAGTGTGCAGGAACTGTCAGTCTGTTGACAGAATGTTTGAGCATAGACTTAAATAAAAGATTTACTTATTTTATGGAAGGAATTGATTACTTTCATCTATGGACAATTATAAATACTATTGCATCAAGTATTTGCATATTATATTTGCCTAAATAGTACAATTAAAACATTGCTTAGAACTAAAGCACCAATAAGTCAAAATTGATACCATTTGTTAGGGCCTAAGTAAGGTCTGAATGTTCTTACCTTGAGTTGTATTCTTTCCTTCCATGACTATAGCAGTCTCCATATGGGTTATCTAACCTCTTCATGAATCTCACTTCTAAGCCAATACTTGCTGATTGGCCGGGTGCGATATCAATCCCATGATCCATTGGGTGTGGCTTGGTATTGGGTGAATGGATAACTAGTCTCATACCTGCAGCATTGCCGACATTAGAAAAAGTATAGTATGTGTCGTGATAGGATTCATCTCCGTTGTCATTTTCAAAATAGACCACCAGTGACAGACCCTCTTGTGGTCCTGTGGTACGCACAATCAAATTTGGTTTGGAGAGATTTCCACCATTGAATGTATAACAGTTGTAATAGGTAGGATCTTGGAAAAATGTGAAATTATCCCAAGTACAAATGTCTGAACCAAAAGTGCAATCTTTGATGAAATCTATGGGTTGATGACCAACAGTTTCTGCTTCGTCGCCAATGTTTTCAAAGAAACCCACAGGTTGGCGCAGACGGTTGTACAGTAACTCTAACTCATCACTTCTGTAACAAAGGATTTTTAATCAAAGAAATGTGAACATTAGAGATAGAAAAAGTAGAAAAAGATCAAGAACAAGAAAAAAGGTGAAATGTTACTAATTAAGAGATCTACATATAGCATAACTGAAACTAACTATTGATAGTGAATCTTTGATAGAAATGATAAGAAGATATATTCAAGGCTAGAAAAAAGAGAATATTTTGTAAATAGTTAAAATACGTAAGGAGAAATCATATTGAAATATGAACAATAGAATTAAGTAAAACAAATGACATTTGAGAGAAACATTTAACTAGATTTTAGACGAGGTGCATTTTTACCTTGATTTGACAAATATTCCTTTCTGGTTAAGAAATGACACATACCGGTTTAAATCCTGTGCTACATCTTTGAGGTAATTCTGTGTTAAGTTATCCCATAAGTAAAACTTAGAAGATGTGTTGTTTAGGAGTTGTTGTTTTGTTGTTTGTGACATGGCCTGGATGTTACAAATGCTGACACTTGGGAAATCAACATTGGCCACTTCTACCTAAAATGGGAAAAAAAATGAAAAAAATAAGACAGAAGAAGAAAAAATATAAAAATAATCACCTCAAACTACTTTGATAAAACGGTAACCACTAGCTATTTTGAAATTAGTTTCTTTCATCACAACCAAACAATATTACAATTTCTTGAAGGAAAGCAGTTTAAAGCTATGGAAACTCTCTCAATATATCATTTAACATTGATCTTTTAGGAGAACTGTGTTTAATTTAAAAAAAAAAAAGAAAAAGTTAACAGCCATTATGTTTTGTTATATGTCCCCATAATCCAATACTTCCAGTGTATATTTAATATCATAACTGTACCTGTACCTCTGATTTGAGTTCAGTTGGATATGAGAGGTATTGGAGAACTAAGAGGGTGACATGGAAAATATTAGCAGCCATTCCTACAAGGATAATCAATAACCAAATAGCTTTGACAACTTTATGTTTCTCTGAAGCAATATGATTCCATCCATGAGCTGAGGTTGTAAGAAAGAATCGATTCTGTGGCGTTTCGGTTCGAAGCCGGTCCTTTTTCTCTCGCACCGTTTCTTGTCGTCTGAGTGGTGGTCTGGTAATATCCTGGACTAGTGCAAGGTCTTTTTGCGCTGTGTCTTGTTGAAGATGAAATGAATATCTTTTTTCAAGATCAGACATGTTGATGTCACTTTCAGTCTTCTCTATAAGTGATTTATTCATGAGATTGTTGGTAAAAAGATATAGAGCAAATTTACATTTGAAACAAAATATTTTTAATACTTTTGCACGGTTGATATTTGTTTTCTGTTCTATACCATGTCTAAGGTATCAAAAACAGGTGTAAGTATATACTTTACCATCCTAAAACAATTGTGCTTGAAAAAGTCTTTCCTGGTATACAAACGTAACTTTCTGTTCTGCTGAATCCTTTAGTAACTCGTACCATAGTCTTCCTCGTTGTGAATTATCAAACACAAAAACTACAAAAAATTGCTACCAACCTAGTACCAGGATACAAAAGTTTGTTATGATTAGAAAAAAGTCCTAACCGCCTTCTAGAAAAATCAAATCAGATACTCCATGTCAAACCCAAACCTTAGTCTCCGGTTCTCTGTCCTTCTTTGCCTGGTAAAGTTATCAGAGGAAACAACTGCAGAAGCTATAAAAAAAACGTCTGTTTCTACTACTCAATGTTTTATTTGTCTCAACAAGAAGTGAAGAGTGCTTGTAAGTGATTGATGTTATCATTTTCATTTTACAGTCAATATCGAGTACCATAAAAAAAGACACAGAAGCTGTTAAATATTCTCTGCAAGAAATGCTCTGTTTTGATTTTTTTCATGGTATAATCTAATGAAATCATCTTAGAGTAGTATCAGACATTTTTTCAAGCTATTGGAACCAATAATTAGTCTTTATAAACTTTGCGTAGGGTATCATCTAAAGACAAAAGTAAATACAGCAAGATCATTGGAGTCAGGACCTAAAAGTTATTAAAATAACTTTTCTGTCAGAATTTGATGATTACTTTAGTTTTGAAAAAACAGTGGAGAACAAACTTGGATTTTGTAAATGTTTGGCTTTATGGAGGTTTGACTTGGATAAAGAATTTCTATGGCATATTTCAAAGACAAGACAGTAATTTACAACCACTGTCACAATACTGTGGTTACAGGTTGCTATGTAACACGTTTTAATACTCTTCATTTACATGCCAGTACATCATGACTTGACAGAAATGGGCTGATTATTCTTGGATAATTTTCTTACTTGAACTACAAAGATGGGATTTTGAGAGGGAAAAGAAAAATCTGTACACCTGACATTTTGCGTTGTATTTATTTTCGCAATTGTTTATTTAGCCTTTTTGTTTGTTATATGTCAACATTCTTACTAAATGAGGGTTTTGATATTTCTTGACAACATTTTCTTATCTTCTCTCCAAAATCTGATTCTATTGTCTATTCTTTTGTTGGCTTTATTTTACCAAATAGAAACAAATCAACAATTTTATTTAAGGGGGTTATTGTATAACTTGGATAAGTCCTGCATTTCATATATGTAATACTAGTATTCATCATCAGGGTATTAAACCTATAGGCAATACTGCAATATTATAAATGGACAGAAACATTTCCTGTGGACTTAGAGTGGAACTTGAACCCACTACCTTAGGATAACTGAGTTATAACTTACTGGGTGATGTTTTATTGCCAGTTTTCACTGAAATGTGATTTAGCATTATGCTTTATCTTGATGCACTTGTACTCCCTCTAAAAGGACTGATTTTCAGCATTTTTTTCTCTTCATAAGATTTGATCAAATGCCCAAGTCATAAACGTCATTATAGCACTAAAAGACTTGGTTGTGACATCTGTGATCTTCTCAAACTCAAGTGATTTTTGATGAGCTTCTACGTTGGATCCAACGTGGAATGAGAAATAAGATCCTGTACGTAATTACATGAAGATGGCAACAGAATAATTTTTGAAATCATCGAACTTGATGAGGGAGCAGTTCTGTTTATTTTCAATTAAGCAGAAGACTTTGTCAATAAAGTTGAAAATAGAATCCTCTTATTTTTGAGTGTTATTGTAATGAACATAGATGCTTTATGATATTTTAAATCCTCAACCTGTGCATAAAATTGTTGTTCTTCTCATGAAAGCTGTGTTGCAGTTATAAAATATCATAACATATTGTCGGACTTTTGAAGCAAACTTTGACTCCAAAAATGAAAGTGTTGTCACCATAGTGCAATTAGAAAATGAGAAAGCTCCCATTCTTTTTTCTTTTACATGATGATAATTGATACGATTTAATCATTTTTATTTTTGTGAGAGGTTTAAGATCAGAATGAAAAAGGAAAAGTTGGCAATGTTTGTTTGTTGAGTATTTTTTGTTCTGCAGTACGTTTATCAAGTTCATCACAGTCATTTTCATTGTACTCAAATTTTATCTCTTTTAGCCTTTTGCCTGTTTACCATTGTGAGCTTGTTTTGATTGTTGTGACACCTTTGTGCCTTGCAAGTAACATCAAAACAAAACCATTAAGAGAGGTAAGAACAGAGTTGGATTACCAATTTTTTGTTGCATGATTTTAAAGAATATTAAGATTTCAGCACTTAAATGTTGAAAAAGTGATGATATTGGTTAAGTTATCTGCATTTTACAAATAGTATTAATTCTTGTGTCCCTACATCAATATTAATGTTGTCTCTAGCTGATAAATCTGAGCAGAAAACCGACGATGAATCGTCCTACTCAAGTTTAATTATTTTGACAGATTGAAATTAATTTGATTTCTGGGAGTTTTATTTATAAGATGTATATCATACTTTGCAACAAAAAAGTCACATATTGAAGGACAATTTATCATCCTTATTTCTTCTTAGTAATGCAATAAAATTGCAAGAATTTTAATGTATCTGACAGATTAATGGATGAGATCATTGTAAATAAAAAACACCTAAGGCCATTCCAAATTGATTAGTTGGTTGATGGATGCAACTGACACACCCTTTTCACTATTTCGTTTCCAAAATTTTGCTTTTATGTCAAATGTAGGCAACAGAATCCATCAAATATATAGGCCTATACATTTTGTTTAAGAAATGGAGAACTATAAAGAGGTTATTTGTACAATGTAAGATATTTTTGCATACTCCATGTAGATCGAACTACCTCTCTCTGTTCGGTGGTGTTGACGTAAAAGGCAGAGTGAAGTTTAATTTTCGTTGAGATACATTAGATAAAGAGACTAAAATTGCCCAAGCAACCCAAGTTTTGATGTCAAAAAATTCCACCAACCAAGTAATCAATTTGGAATGGCCTAAAAATAAAAGTGATGTTTTGTTTTCAGTTGAGTCCAGTGCTAAGCAGTGAGATTCATGTCAGCCAATCAGGAGGTCACGTTGCCAAGAAAATGATGGAACTGGTTGTGAAGCAATTCAATTTGGCGTCGACCACTGTTACAGGAATTCCAATGAAAGAGGAACAGAATGCTAGTTCTTCTGCTAATTATGATGTAGAACTCTTCCATGATGCTATCACACATCAAGAGTTATTCAAAGCAGGTATTATGAGAAACAATCCTTGTTTTTGTACCCATAGAAACTCATTTGTAGTGTGCGTATTTGATATGAAACCCTGTCTCTGAATTTCACCTGTCCAAACCCACAATTGTATTATTTATTGCAAGACATGTTGACAAATTTTATATTATGTGTGGATCTTTTGAATTGATTGCCTTGTAGATGTCTTGAAATATTGTGGTATATTATTTAGATACTATCAAACATGCAACAAACATTTATATTATATGTACTCAAGTGTTTAGTTGCTGGGAATTGCCTTTTCAATGCCTGCTACTTTTCTGCCTACATCATTAGGGTATTGATATTTCAATTAAAATCACTTGTCTTTGTTAATTATTTTTTTCTTCTTTGACATAAGGTGCTGCGGAGGGTATCGTCATTCCTTCCACGGAAGAACTCTACACAAAGACGGTTACTTTGAAATGGTGTACTCCCAAATCTAATTCTGTTGGTAGGTAGACTATAATAACTTTTAAAAGCAATGGGAATATAAAAGTATGAGACTAAAATTTCTCCTTACTAAATTTAAGCGAAAATGGACTTTGTTTAAAACATTTGTTCTTGTATATTTCATCGAAGTAAAATTCTATGACTTCATTTACAGAACTCCATCCATGTACAGAGTGTCACCGAATCACACCAGTAGATGTCATTAGTAGACAGTCATCTTGCCTTGCAAACTTTTTACTGAGTGGTGAGTATGAGATTTTCAAATCTTTTGCAATCTGATGAATCAAAAAACAATATATCAAAGGTATCAATGTTATTGAAAAGAAAAGAAAATATCTAACTTTGATCTCCATTTTTTTTTTGTATGTCATACCCAACAATGTTATTTTAAAAGGTGCGTTCCAAATACCTCATGACATAGGCCAATATCTCCAACAAATTTAAATGAAAATCTCTGCATAGATTTATTGGTTTTATTTTAACAGGACGAGCTGTGATGCTTGAACAGCCTAGGAAAGGAGGGACAAAATTAGTGTCTCACATGCTAGCCAGTCATGGAGGAGAAATCTATATTCACACGTTGGCCACAGCTAGATCTATACTGGAAGACCCACCCTCTATTAGTGAAGGATGTGGCGGTAGACTCACAGATTACAGAATAAATGTAAGCTTATTTTACTCAGTCATGATGTCTTCGCATTGTTCATAAGATATTAAAATACCATGACAGGGGTTGACTTTAGGGCATGCTAGCAGGTCTGAGACCCCCAGATGATCAAGGCGTACCTTTAGATTTTGACATTTGGGGGTCTGTACGTGATAGCTATTAGACATTGATGAGCTAATCTCTAAAAATGCATAAAAAAGTTGAATTTATTATTGTTTTACAGGATTTTGGAGAATTTATGAAAGAATGTAGACTTGCCCCAGTGGCAGATGTTGAAAGCCTCCCAGAGGTACCAATACAGAGAGGTATGGTATGAATTGTAGATAATGTTTCAACATTTTATCCAGAAAATAGCATCATACTTGAGAGGACTGACATTGTAACCTTTATATCCTTATCTAAGTTAAGCTACACACTAACTCTCTTTTAACAAATATTTCTGTTAAAAGTCTTGGGGTTGATTCTTTTGTTTTTTTGGGGGGGGGAGGGGGGGGGGTGTGTTGGTTTTTTTAGTTTGAATTTAAATGGATGTGTTTTATGCGATATATATGTAAATATGATCCAACCATATGGTTGCAAAAGTTTAACGAAGGCTATGAATACATACTAAATTGTAGCCTAGCCAATGGTTGCACAA
>JAVSBT010178869.1:0-13917 GCA_033118115.1 Pharyngocirrus eroticus | reverse complement strand
TTAAAAATCCATATAAATTCAAAAGGAATCTTTGTATTATTTTGTTCTTATTATTATAACACTAAACAACAGGTCCTAATCACTTGTAAAAGAGAATACTACTGGCTACTATGGCTCCCGCCGATTCTGCTCGTTTCATTCCCTGTAACTACTTAGTGTGTAAAAAGTAAGTTTTCTCGTGAGAATACTACCCTATATTAATGATGTTTCATGGTAACATGTATGTTTACTGACTCTCTACAAAAAATGGCTCCTGCGTATTATTTGGCTGGAGCTATGGCTCCTGCGGATTATGTAGCGGGAGCTATGGCTCCGGCGGATTATGTGGCGGGAGCTATGGCTCTGGCAGATTATCTGGCAGGAGCTATGGCTCCCGCGGATTCTGCTCGTTTCATTCCCTGCTAAAATCCAATTGATCTTACCTTTTATTTGGGTTGGATTATTTGTGCAAAAATGAGTGGAACATTAATAATTCTTGTCATTTTGAACTACATTATTGGGTTTTGAGCTTTACTGCTCAAATGTTAGCTAAGAACTGGCCTTGACAAGGCAAAGACATGCACACGTAGTCACGTACATCATACAAATTGATAAAAAGTTAAAAGTTGTGTCAAGTTAAAAATACCTGCAGTTTCTATTCCTAAATCTGATTTTTCAGTGAAGTGTTATGCAGAGCTTTAGTGACTTATAGTTCAATCCCCCCCCCCCTTTCCCCATTAGCGCCAGTGGATGCTTAAATAATGATCTTTTATCTGCCAATTCTATAGATCTAATGGGAGATTAAGTAATATCCTATTGTCTTTAAAGTATCAGCAAATGACATTGATTCCTAGAATTTGAACTTCCATTACAGCGGACATTTCAGAAGTTCTCATCTCTGAGGTTGTACAAAGGAAGTGGATATTGTATAACATGTTTTTGATATCTTTTTTGTTAATTTTTCATCTTTAACATGGATCATGGAACGTAGTTGTGTTGAGCTTAAGTACAAATACATTTGCTTTGATAATTTATACAATGTAAATGACAGATTCCAAGTTAAAACAAAGAATTTTGTAAAATATATTAACATATTTACTGCTCTTGTACTGGTACAGTACTGAATTTCATCATTTATGAAGATGCGATGATATTGACCTTTTGTTTTTTCTTGGTATGAAGATAAAAATTCATGTTATATTTTTTATTTTTTTTAAGAGCACATTTTTTGTGGATTATCACCAGAAAGATGCACAGAATTGTAGTCATCTTTTTTGCACCATTTTAAGATTTCACTAAAAGGATTTAAAGGGCTACAGATGAAACTCTTAAAATACTATTGCATTTATTGTTGTGATCTTTTAAATTTGAATCTTAGCCAATCATTGACTTCTAGAATCATTGACTTCTGTAATAATGTTCCACTTCAACCTCTTTTGACTAATAGAAAAAAGCTGAAAATAGAATTGAATGGATTAATAACAACATTCCAAGACAACTTTAATTTGAATTGTAGTCTTGTTTGCACAGTCTTCTATTCAATATAAAGGTATAAATATAATAAGTGGGTGGTGTTTTTGATATGCAAGAAAATGGAGGTCTTAAAGCCAATTTAATCAGCCCACAGGGAGACTAAAAAGGATGATGAACTTACAGGGGGAGGAGATGGTATACCACTTTTTTTCAAAGGGAGTTATGAACAATAGTGATCAGTCATCCAATAAACACCTTTGATAGTAAATGTTGGTCATTGATGAAAAAGATAGCATTGACTTTATAATCTAATAAACTAATCCTTTACTGATTGAAGTGTGGCAAATACCAACTATGATAAAGGCTTAGTCTATTGGCTAGTTTACTTTGAGCCTGGCGATAAAGTTTTTCATTTTAAAGAGTGTTTTAAAGCACTTTGTTTGAAAAAAGTTGGGTCTTTAAAATTTCCTCTTTAAAATATTTTGAAGATACTGTTTCTTCTCTCCTTTCTCTTTTATTCTGTTCCAAGTCAATTTTGACCTAGAATTGTGCTACTGCTAGGGTTTGGTTAAAATTTTGTTCTGCTACTTTGTCTCTCCATTCCCACTGATTTCCATGACCAAATCCAACACACTTCTTCTGTTTGTATTGGATGAATGTACAGGAAATTAATAGCCCATTTCAGTGTACAAGAGAAATGGGTTTTACAGAAAATGAGAAATTCTGAGGACAAGGATGGCTCCATATCATCATGGCATCCCAATCACTCCACATTTAACATTTGCAACTTGATTGTAAACACAGATAAAAGACAATTTTTTTCTGTGACATGAAAGCACTGTCATGTATTTTTAACTTTTTTCTTTCTTCTTGAATTGCTTTCTAGGTCGTTGCCTTGATAGACTGACAGATGTACATTTACAAAGGATGGGAATTACCTCGCAGCAAGATCAGTAAGTATTAAGGATAGGGGGAAAATGCTTACTTTATTGGTAAATCCTGGTGTACACAGTTGTTTGAAAACATGGCCAGACCCCCCCCCCCCCATGTCTCTGTATGCTTAAAGCCCCAACATACAGGGGGAGGAGATAGTATACTACTGTAATTCAAAGGGAGTTATTAACAAGAGTGAATAGTCATCCAATAAACACCTTTAATAGTAAATGTTAGTCACTGATGAAACAGATAGCATTGACTCTATTTAAAGGTATCTCATCCTTGAATGATTGACCTGTGGCAAATAGCAACTATGATAAAGGCTTAGTCTGTTGGCTATAGTTCACCATGAGCCTGGTTATAATGTTTTTAGGGGCTTTAAACTTAAAGTCAAATGTTAGCTGGTGTTAGTGTCCAAACATCTTAAAACAAATCAACCGTGCCTGAGTTGTGTTGAAATATAAAAATAGATTAAAAAAAGGGTGGTCCGGCCCCAAAAAATCCACCAACCAATTAATCAATTTGGAACGGCCCAAGTGTGATTAACAAATGAAGGAAAGATTTGAAAATAGAAATGAAAAACTACATTTGAAATGGCCCCTGTCAACCATGCTTCAAATGAAACTATTTTTCTCTGATATTAAAAGAAAACAGAGCAATATTTCAATTGCAACTTTAAAGGATTCTTGAAAGTTTCTTTGTTGCAGTGCTTCATTTTTTATATTTTTTTATTTTTAGAGAAGGTATGATGAAACATATCCTTAGACTTAAACTGAGGACGGCAGAAACGCAGCTGAATAAGTTGGACAAAAAGGGTTAGTAGAAGAGTCAGTTGGGCTTGAAAAGAAAGAACAGAATGGGTGAACTTTACTTTAGAATACTGAAGTCATTCCATTTCAACAAAACTCAGTCAACAAAATAGGTTTTGAAGCTTACACAGGGGGGATACAGTACCACATTTAGAGATTCCTACTTAATATATGTTGCAAGATAAAATGGCCCCTGGCACTGTCAAATGATTGAATCAAAAATTTACTGAAACAGTTCATTTGTCTTTTGAAAACTTGTTGTGTAAGAAAATCAAGATTTGTGAGGAATTAAGGTCATTGCACTAGAGCCTCCGTGATGGCTTTCTGCCACTACACAATTTACTTCTGCATTCTTATTCATTAGAATCCATCTCCTTATACAGTTGCAAGTGATACCCACTCAGACTGATGTGAATAGACACAGTCTGATTCCACCAGTAGTAAAATGTAATTTGTAAAGTCAACTTGACCTATCTTTCTCAAGGTTGAATTTCTGTTGACCTATACATGTCCTTTAATCTTCTTCAAGGTTAAATTTCTGTTGACCTATACATGTCCTTAAAACCTCCTCAAGGTTGAATTACTGTTGACCTATAAATGTGTCCTTAAATCTTCCTCAAGGTTAAATTTCTGTGATTGTTTAGCTGGGTAAGTGATACTTAATCATACTGTTTGCTCTTGGAGAAAACTAATCTAGTAATTCAATGTGACCTTTTGAGGCTGGTAATGCTCACTAATGATTACTTTGTTCAAATGCATTATTAACAAAACATTGATTCTAAATGGGAAGAAAGCAGGTTTAAAAAGTTATTCTCAGAGTTGGTAAAAATTTACGAGAACACAGCTAATTTTTAAGATTGCAAAAAAAGTTAAATTTTTATCACAGATATACTATATCATGGCTTCCTGTAATTGCTATATGTAGTGCTGGCCTGGATTTAAAAAGCATTATTAGGTCGTTTAAAAATAAACACTTCCATGATATTCATCTATGCCTGGAACTTTCACAATTAACATTTAAAAGTCAAAGTTTTATTAAAAGAATCCTAGGTGTGGTTTTAATCAGGATTCTATTTTGTTAATGCTATTTATATTGTAAAATTACTTTTGAATGCCTGAAAAATTAAGCAATTGGAGTGGGTTTAGTATTTTATTTCAGTTTTCATTTTATGAGTCACATAATTGATTTTCATTGTAATTCTGAGAAAAAATGAATAACTGTAGGTGTGCTCTGACAGCATGTCAGTTTTGACTAACTTTTTCTTTCCTAAAATATTGGTTTGACTTGACGTTCTCTTATCACTGGACAAACAGCATGCATTGTATCTGTTTGCTTTCAAAAAATGAGTTTCATTTGACTGATGATTAATTAGTTTGTGTTTGTGTATTGATAACTTCCTTTATGCAATGCCCAAAAATGAAAATAAAAGCAAACATTAAAACAAGAATTAATTGGAATTGCCATAAAATCTGCATTATGTATGCGTCCTAAAATAACAGGGGTCAACATAAGGATTGTCCAAGACAGACCTGTTGCAATTTTTTCTACAGGTCTGCCTTAAAAATCCACTGTCCCATATTTTTAATCCACTATGGGCATTGCTTTCATACCTGGGACGGTAGGAGAAGAAATCTACTGTCAGAATCTAGGGATCCGCTTTGGTCATCTGGGGGTCCTTGACCAATGGGCATGCCCTTATGTTGACCCGTAGAATTGATCAAATATCAAAGCCTACGTGAAAGAAATTTCGAAAGTGTGCAATAAGTCAAAGTGTAATGCCTTTTGTTTATTTTTCTTCTTCCTCTAAACTGCTATTTGTCTTAAAATTGCTATCAATTATATTTTTTCATTGCAGTTGGGGGTTTTCGAGTTGAAATCCGTGACAAGTCATAGGAGAAACAGCCAATATTATCCAAGAATGAAAGCCGAATGTGATGCATTTCAACCCCTCTCTTGCCTTTCAACATGATTTCATAGGGTGCCTGCAGCGTGTAATCTTTTCAATATTTTGTACATAGATATTGTGTATATATGGAAACTAGGGGAATGTTATTTTATAAATGACACAATGTGATGATGTATGCCGCCTAAACAAAGCAATCATATGGATCAATACTTAGAGTTTTGTATAATAACAAGTCCTGGACCCTTAGATGATATTATCCGGAGGATGTGTTATGTTACAATGAATGAAAGTCTACTGTGTTGGCGACACAAATATGTGAGTCTGACATCATAACTCAAAGACATCCATATTTTCATGATTCCCTGGACTGAAATGTGTTATTTTTTATTACAAACATTGTGAATAATCCAGTGCTGAGTTGAGAATCCAATCTTCATCCAAAGATGGGCTCCTTTTTTTTGGGGGATTACAGTCAGTAATACTCTCTGTAAAGACAGTCTTTGGGAGTGGTATCAGTAGAGACCTATCTTACTAGGAGGAGGTGGGTTACAGGATATATTACATCTGTATTTATATCAGGCTTTCTCATTGGTGGGCCTAGGAGAGAAGTTTACTTTTAAGGGAAGGAGGTAGTCTCAAGAGTTATGTTTAACTGTATAAGTGCCAACAGGACTAGACAAAGCCTTCTGTAGAGGGAATCTGATACTGCTTTGTGAAAAAATGAATAAAAGAAAAGAAACCAGGAACCAGACACAGGAAGTTAAGCATAAAAGAAAATGGAAGAAGTTTTGTCAATGCCTACAATACATTATTCAACATCTAACAAATAAAATACATGTAAATAGTATAGAGCTACACAAAACTCTTTAGAGTTTGGAACATTTTGTAACTATTGTTGTACATATTCATACTTTTTAAAAATATATTATTATATACCATAGTGATTATCTAAGATGTAAGATATTTTAAAGAGTCTGTTGTTCAGATTAAATTAATCAACTTGCTATATTGAATTATATTTCTACCATGAATCTGTGTTGAAGTTTTTTTTTTTAAATGTTTTAAATGTCTCAATTAATTGATAGAGTAACTTGGCATTTATTCTTGTGATACCTTTTATCATGTAAAGTAACAAAAAAATTGAAATAATTGACATTAATTGAATAAAAATTCAAAGCTTGTGTTCACCGTACAGTCAATTAGTAAATGTTCATGTAAACAATATCCCTGGGAAGCTATAAAAATTAACTTAAAATAACAAGAATAATTGCTAAATAATTGTTTTAGCAAAGTATTTATATCATAGAGTATCTAGGTACTGTTTAACTTTTGTGTACTGATACATTTTAAGTAGACCTGGTGATTATTAGGTCTTGGGTTTTAAAAAATCTCTTTATAAATTAGAATTTTAATGAAATCTACATAATGTTATCTCTGTTATTAGCCTAGGGTTAATTGTGTTTGCCTTCTGCCCTGCAAAGTAGGTTAGATTATTTTTGTGATTTTATAAGAGGCTTGGATGAGTCACATTTGTTTCTGGATGCATTGATTAGCTTTCACAGAAGTGGTATTTTTCTTTGAATTTACAGCTAAAATTATCACGTTTTATATTGCAATCTTTATTTAGGACGTCTCAGAAATGATGTAGCTTATTAAAGTATTTTTTACATCCTTTTAAAAGGTTAATTTCCTTTCTCAGATACAAATATACAGTTAATTGATGTGTCAATATCATGTATGTATTAAATGAATTAGAAGCATCACAACATATCAAGCTGTGATTCTTCAGATTTGACATTATAATCCGAGAGACTGAGGACTGATTCCAGTAATATATAAAATCTAAAATCTAAATTTCTGGCTTTGAAACAACTAATTTTGTGTGAATGTAAATGTGACACATAAACACAACATAAAACTAAGGGATATCTGTTATACATTTTCTCAATATCATTTTTTTTCTAATCCCTGGAAAGTATTGTAGAAGGTTCGAGTCACAAAGTTTACATGATATGCTTGTAACTAAATATCACTGAGCCTATAAACACAAGAAGGTAATCTCATAATAAACGCAATGTATCATCAGAATATGAAGTATTTGTATCCATCTATAACGGGGCTGCACCGAGCCTTTAACTTTGTATGCTATATAGCATAGGAATGTATATGAGAGAAGAGGCGAGGCATTATTTAAAAAAATTAAAAATGGGTTTTGCGTTTGTAAAGCTACTAGAAAATAGCTATAATTTGTGATAATTACGAGGAATTCTTGACATCACTTATAAAGGATCATCTTTTTCTATATCGAAACGAATATTTAAAAATAAACCTCATCCCTCATGAAACGTCACATGGGTATGTGACAACCTGAAGTTCTTAGTCTTAGATGGGGAGCTTTGCTATAACATGTCACCCCTAAAAGTGCCAAGATTACCCTCTTGTGGTTATAGACTCTTTGTAAGGACCTACAATTTAATATTCTTAGTAATATAATACTGATGTTTTCTTTATCATTGAAAACAGGTTGTTAATGTTGCTCACAGAGAAAAATATGTATTTCACTTTTTTTTAGTCCCTGTTTGGCTTGTTTACTTAAAGTGATCAAGATTATCTATTGGAATAAGTGCCTTGCTTTATTTGGTCAGGCAAAATATGGCAGAGACCTCTAATGGTAGCAAAGGTCTTGGCAGTGGTCTTTTATAATGTAGAAGGATTAATCTTGGATTACAAGTAGACTTAATTTATGACTATACAATGTAAAATGTAAGTTTATTTATTACAAATAAAGATCATTTTTGTATCAAATAAGATACTAAAATCTTACTCTTAGTTTTTATTATACACATGCAAAGTACATGAACAATCATGTTTTATGACATCACTTATGAAATGCATTAACTAAAACCTGTTTTTTAATTTATCTTTAAAAACATTTCTTTTATCAAAGAAAAACCTGTGTAATAAAAGAATTAAGTAGTTCTTTTTATGATAAGTAATAACAATTCTAACGATAGGTAGGCTATCTAAACAGTATTTTTGGGTCAATCTATTCAGAGATCAAATCTCCATAATAAGCTGTAATAGTTTTGACTTTTTTGTTTAAAAAGTTCTGTTCTATCTCCACCTTTCCTCCTGGCCCTGCTAACATTGTGAGCTGAAAGATAAGAATCAAAATTCTTTTTACACAGGAAAGAATTCATACCCTTGCCAATCTCAAATACTTTATTGAATATCTAGGCTTTAATTGAATATATCTTATTTTCTACTCATCTAAATATGTTATAGGATTATGCTGTGTTACTCACCTGTTCAGGATTGGCATTTCTTGGCATAAAATAAGCAATGTTTTTAGTTATCTCCTTTGAAACTTGAAATATTTCAAATCTAAAAGTAGAAATTATTGTAATTATGTAATAGTGTGAGAGGAATTTCACTTTAAACGTAAAATAATAGAATAAGGCTTCTTTCAAATACCATGAAATATCTAAAAAAAAGTATGCATTATTGAAACATTACTAAGATAATTACCCATCAGGCTGAATCATTGTTTTGACATCAAAGACATCTGCTTTCAAATAGTCCGGACCTCCCCAAGGTGGACTCAAGAAGACCACATCAGCTTTGAGTGTTGGGGCAAGCTTCATGTAATCACCCTGGATAAATTCTATTCGGTCTGCTACACCATAGATTTCAGCATTTTTCTTGGCACATTCAAGTTTGTGTGGATCAATATCTATTGCAATAACTGAGTGAGAAGAAAAAAATACATGTAAAAAGATGAAGCTAAGAATTAAACTTGTTAATTTTCTAGCAGAGAGAAGATCATAACTTTGCAACGACAGTTTTTTGTGAAAGTAAGTGCCATCTAGTGGCAGTTTGAAAACAGAAGTAGCACATAAATATAAGTGCTGCTATTTCAGAAGTAAATATCAAATCAAATGGTAATTTTTGTTAGATATTACAGGCCAGAATCACTCCTCACCTCTTTCGCATACAAACGCAAACTGTATTGAATTTCCTCCTACTCCACAGAATGCATCTATAACCAGATCAGACTGACACCTATAGGCAATATGCTCAGCTATTCTTTCTGGAGTCACAGAAAACCAACCCTCTGAAAAAAAAATAAAAAAAATTGTATAAAGACTTCTTCAGGACCTAAAATATATATGTGTTTTCATTATCCTAAATTATGTACATGAACGTTAGAACATAGATTCAGTACACAGTCTTTTAATAAAAATATCCTGCTTTTCTACATTAGTACATGTTGTGATTTCCATTTTAAAAAATCAATCAAAAATTAACCCAAAAGAATTCAACATTATATTCCATGTAGAACATTATCAATCATTAAAGAAAATCAGCAAAAATGTTTGATGAAAGCTCATCTGTGCATAAAGTTCTAATTAATTAATTAAATCGTGTTGAAGCATTTTGACAAAAGCATTTTCTTCTGGGAGAAAAAATTATAGCTTTACAATATTGTTTTGAAGAAGCTCATCATTACAGTTAAAATTAATATTTCTAGCATAAAAATTGTAATACAATATAATAGACTGATAGATAATAAAAGATCTTACCTTTATCTAAAACAATGCCTTCATCAAACTTTGAAAACAACCTGTATCTCTGATTCCAATATTTCCTGATTTCTGGATCTTCTGCGACATCTGTGGGCATTGTTATACTATTCTTTTTACTCTTCTTGTTTTGTTTATTTTTCTTTCTAGACATTTTCTCTGAAACATTATCTTCTATAACACTAGTGAAGCTGTCTGCTGCAGATGCTGTGATATGTTGCTGGCATTCATCTGGATGCATTTGCTTCTGAAGTGCCTCCACTAACGTGTTGCAATAATTGTCCACGTAACAGTCAACATCACAGACAGTTTCTTGCATATTCAAGCTATCAGTTTCATTACTTGGAGTAGCTTTCTGCCCTGAAAAAGTTTCCACCCCAAACGTTTCTAATTCCTCACCTTGTGTGTATAGTTCTGAACTAAATGGATCTTCTCTGTCTTTATTTTTCTTTGATTTCTTTACTTTAGTGTTCAATTTTGTGTCATGCTTAGAATCTATTTGAGCTTTTTCTATTTTTTCATCTCCTCCTTTATCAGCATTAAGCTTCTCGTCAAGATCTAATTCATCACTTTCATTTTTTGACAAAAAGTTTTTCACTCTTCCTAAAACTTTGTTACTTTTAGCACTTTCCTTAGAACCATCTTCTCCGAATACTATGTGAACAGGTTTTATTTCTGGGGATTCTTTTTTAGATTTTTTATTGCGCTTTCTTTTATGTAGCTTTACTTTCGCAGACTTAATGCCCTGTGTTTGCTTCTGATGGACAGAAAAGCCATATGATTTTAAAATGTCTTCGGCTCGTTTTAAATCTTGTTCTTCTTCAGAATCTACAACTTCACCATCTTCTATCTCACAACTGAAAAGTTAACACATGATAAAAAACAAGAATTGAACTATAATCAAAATAGTTATAAACGACAAACTTATACAATCTTCACTGTTTAGTTGAGGAAAAAAACTGTCAATATTTTCATTCTACAATAAAGACTTTGGTAAAATATATATGCAAATAAACATTTTCTAATTTACCTTTTCTTTAACTTTGTGGGTCTTTCTTCTGGTGGATCTTCATCATCTTCATTCTGATCAAGAGAGGTATGTGTTGCATTTGGAGAACACAATTTTTGCCTTGGGTTTGATATAGAAGAAGATTGTTTCTTATCCTCTTTTTGAAAAATAAAAGAAAGAAAACATTGTCAGCAATGAATACAATCTTCATGAAGCTTCAAGTTTTATAACAGTAAGCGTGTATACATTTTCATGATGGAGGGCTCCATGGAAGACCAGTTCCCTGAATGGGTTGCCCTCCTTCAATATCAGAAACAAAAAAAAGGAAAAAAAGTTATTATCATGCTAGTATGGTATATAACATACAATTATGGTGTGACTTGGTATATAGATTTTTGATTCTTACATAATACATTCACCCATTTTCAGTGAGAAATTTACAATGCCATCTGCCAAAGGCAAAATATGCTATAAGCTTCTAAACATTCAAATTATGTTATTATCTCAATTAATTTTATACCAACCTTGTTTACTGCTTTCCTTTTTTCTCTTTCCTTGTGCCCCTTCTTCTGGTTCATCTGTTTGTGATTCCTTTTTATTCAATTCTTCTTTTATGTGAAAATGCTTGGGTAAATCTGTTTCTGAATTGCTGTCAATATTTCTACACTCACCCTCTGTTACTTCTTGTGATTCACACTCTAAATGTAGAAGTGTTTGAGCTTGGATTCCAGCCTGAATTACTTCTGATTTCAAGTCAATATTTCCACAATCAGCCTCTTCACTTTTCAGAATTTCTTGTTTTTCACACTCTGTATGGACCAATGGGTATGGCAGACCAGTCTGAGCTTCATAAGCTCCACTGATTTGATGTAAATCTCCTGACAAGTCTACAGTGTTTGTCTCTGACTGAATCAGTTTAAGTGTATTAGCAACACCAGATATGATGTGTTTGCTTTTCTTCTGTTTCTGTTTAACTTTGTGTGTTTGTGCACCTTTATTCATTTTGTTCTCAATACTTCTGGCTATGCCCTTATTTTCTATTTCATTTTCACAGTCTCTGTTGTTAGCATTTTGAAATGTTTCTTCACATTTAATTTTTTCTTCCCTGTCTGATTCATCGTTTGTTGTTTCTTTATTTTCTGTTTCATTACAACGGGTAAACTCACCTACATTCTCAGAATCCGTCCCTTCCGTCAGCTTGTCCTTGTCACATTCACTCGTGCCAGCTATCAGGCCTGCACCAAACCACTGCTGATATTGATTATAATAAAACCAATACAATTCAACATAGTGTTCATCCCATAACGATTTCCACTGACTGCTGAAATCTTCTTCATTCTGTACAGCCTCACTCTCACCATAATTCCCAGCATTCTCTACAGAACCTGATCCGCAATAATCATGCATCATGTGGACTAAATGATTACTTTCTTCCTGTTCTAAATTCACCTGATATTCATTTCCAGGAGTCAAATCCGCCAAGCTTTCAGGGTTGACAAAATCTTCCTTTTCCACTATTCCTTTCATAGTAGTTTCAATGGCTTTATTCATTTTTTCCTCCATAGGACAATGAAGGTCTACTTTCACAGAGTATGTTTGTTTTGGGGAACTGGATGCTTTATCCTTGTGCAGATTGATTTCAGTGTCTTGTAATGGTGTCAGTGTATCATGTCTCACCCCTCTTTCTTCTGATACTACAAGACCTTGCATATCAGTTTCAACTTTGTCCACTTCCTCTGCAATTTGATCTGTCTTTATATGAAATTCATTCTGACCAATAAGTGTTTCATCTTCTGTGGTCGATATTTCAATTTCCTTAATTGCAGGAATCACTACTTCATTAAGCATGTCAGTATTTACATATTCTGGGTATTTTTCTAACCAGCCCTGCCAAACAAGATACTCTCCATGCTCAGCCCAATAACTGTGAAACATATTTTCTACTGTTCCTAAAATAACAAAAATTCTGTTAGTCATAAATTCTTATATTTAGCAAGAAAGAGCACCAATGGGCAATACCGTAATATTCCACAAGTCCAAAGATTACTTTTTATAGATAGATTTTCTGATGTAATGATTCCCTTTTACATGTAAAACTACCAAAATAATAGTTAAATCATACACGAGAAAAAAATCTTTGTATACAGATTATTTTTTATACAAAACAACCATATCTATCTGAAACATATCCCTGTGATGAGGGTGAGTTCATTATGGCTTATGCTACCTACCCTCTTCACTTTTGTGAGTTTCTTCCGCTTGCAAAAGTTCTGTAGTTGTGTTTTCTGTGTTGAGTTCTATTTCTAGATTCATCATTTTGCTTTTCTGTTTGTTTTTCTTCTTGCTTTTCTTTCCTTTGTTTTTAATCGTCGGTAATTTTTCATCCTTAGTACAAATAGAAAGAGAAAATCTATCAGTTAAACAAATGTAAATACATACCTTATTTTAAAATATCAGACCCAAAGTAGATTTCCCATGTGCAAGCACATATCAAATCCCAAAGTGAAAGAACCAAAATCATTCTTAAAATTATTTTCTAAATGGAAAAGTGTTATTTTTAGAAACATTTTTTTCATTATCATGTTATATCAATCATTTTAGGTACTTTTCCATTGAAAAACCTTAGGTGTAATATTTTGAAATCCTCTGTCTAATTTCAATCAATCGGGTCACTGACGTAGAAGCCCTCATAAGTCTATCTAGAGCAGGAAAAAAGTTACCTCTTCTAGATCCCTTGGTGATTTGATAAAAGACAAAGGTAATCCCATAGCTTTCATCTCCTCTATGTCTACTTCATATTCTTCAGCATATGGCAGGGGTGGATGATCTTGTCTAGCTGGATTTGATTTGGAAAGGATGCCTGCAAACTCACACAGGTGTTCAAGGCTATCATCACAATCTTCAAAGGATTCTTTTGAAATATCTGCCTCTGATGGATCTAGATCCACACTGTCATCTTCACTGCACTTGTCGACTGTATAAATATCTCTATCACTACAAGAATAGGATGTTTTAAAGTTAATTTATTTCTTTTAGTACATAAAAGTATTTTTTCTCATTCTCTCTCTTTTTAACCTATACTAGGGCTGAAGGGGTGGTTGTCGTCCAAATTATTAACATGTGTGGACGGGGTACACTTGAGTGTATACAAGTGTGGACCATGTAACAGCAAGTGTGGACCATGTAAAAACAAGTGTGGACCAAATATAACTCTCGTCAGA
>JAVSBT010178868.1:4172-30587 GCA_033118115.1 Pharyngocirrus eroticus | reverse complement strand
AAGGTGTCCTAAAACCAAAAATATATACTTTTATAGCATTATCTTTTATAGAAAATATTTTTTTGGGACATATGTCATTTGCACTGGGTGAGCCTGCGTCCTTATCCGATTTGCACATCAAAGTCACAATTTTCAGGCTCAGCTGTCAGACTATATCTCATACTTACAATTTTTCTTTTAAAGAAATAGTAAATTTTGGAGTTCTAATCTTACGTTTTGCTCTGACACATCCAGCAGCCAGTTACTACACTGATAATGAGGGTTAGGAGTCCTACAGTAATCCCTATTCCTGCCACTGCTCCTGCATCTAATTTTCCCATCTTATGGAAAAAGCTTTCTGAAAAGGGAAATAAAACTAACATTGCTTGATAAAAAAAAGTCTCATTTGTTTAAAATCAAAACACATCAGACAAATATTCCTTTATAAGTTGACAAAACCTCCGAGATAGGAGGAGAAGGCTTCTTTCTAAAGGTTGTGGGGAAAAAGTTTTAAATATATTCTACAAATGTAAATTAACAAGTATGAACAAATAGATAAATTATCTGGATATTATCATTTCTTTAGATGGAGTTTAAAATATATCACCTATATCACATATTTCTCCACTGTAGCCAGTTTTACATAAACAGTTGAAATGAAAGTAAGGTTTTTGTGGTGTTTCTCCCATTTCTATACAGGTACCCCCATTTCTGCATGGTGCGCCTTTCTCACATGTCTTGACAGCTAAATACAATCATATTCAATAAACTTCATGAGAACTTTTTTTTAAAAACAAAAATGAAGACTCACCAGGAGCTTTCAAATCCAACCAGTACTCTTTATCAACTGACACAAACAATTGAACAGAACTCTTTCTGAGTGATTCTTATTCATAAAAGATACTTAATCACTACTTTTGAAAACATCAATTCTATTTGAAGCACTAATTGAACAGAATGTGACATAATTTTGATAAAAACATGCTTCATGTTGTTACAACAGATAACGTTTTTAAACCATCCCATACAAAAGATTTATCAAAAGACTAGACAAGGGAGTTATTACTAGAGAGGTTTCGGGTCGCTTGTGTTAATTATTTTTGAGCTACGTTATCAAGATGTGTTGTGTTTTTGCTTGTGAAACCAAAGTGATTCGCTTTTTCGAGCAAATACACAACACATCTTGATGATGTAGCTCAAAAAAAATTAATGTTAACGTAATTCATAGCACAAGTGACACGAAACCTCTCTACTGTTAGCAAATAAGTTATTGGTTCAAAGATTCAAAGATTCAAATTGAAATATATTATTCTACATTGGAACAAACATGTTTTGAGGATTAGTTATGAGGTTGAAACGTTATAAGAGTTTTAACATTTTCCATAAATAATGTGTGTTCAAATGTGAGGTCTTACACAATGGAACATCTCCTGTTTCTTTAGTATTATCTTTCTTTATGACCACACAATGGTACTCCCCTTCATCAAACTTCTCTACATGTTTTATAGAGAGAAAGCTACCATCAAGCTGATACCTACAATTGAAAATATTAATGACTCTGAAATATGTATACTAAGTACCTATTACAACATTAATTCTTATCTCATGCAGGAATACTTACTAGTCTCATAGAGAGAGTGTGGCTGTCATACAGTATAATTTGAGAACATTTTGAACATCCAACAACATTTGAAGAAAACGTTGGTCTATTGAATCATTACTTTGTCATGTTTGATGTTACATGCACTCATTCAATATAAGGTAAAATAAACATTTTATGACAAGTTTTCTGGAATTCAAAAACTGCAGAAAACTTCATTATCTACCTGTGGTCTCCTTCAGTCACTTTCTTGCCTCTAGGAGTCACCCAGTACAACCCTTTGATTGGCTGCGTTTGATCATAAGCACAATGCACTTTGGCATGGTTGCCTTCTGTCCCACTCACCATTGGTTCCTTATTTTCTAAAATAGTATGACAAATACAAGACCATTTCTTACATCGTAAATTGGTCAAGAATAGTTGTGTAACAAAATACTAGTAGTGCAAGTGCATATATTTTCAAATGAACAGGCTCACCATCAGTACATGATTCTTCCATGCATTCCCTGTTCTGTTCATTAACTCCGATACATTTGAATTTCAGACTCAGTTCTCCTTTACAGTATCTGAATCGGTTTTCTCGACCTATTCCACACGTAACAGTGCAAGGACTCCAGTGGGCCCAGTTTAACCATTGGCCATGCCTGTAGTTGGTGATATCTAAAAACAATGAGAATGATTATATAAGATTAGAACAAGGATAAATGGGTTGGATCATTGAAATACAGATCACCATCTTTAAAAACTGTACAAAATTTGAAATCTTTCCCTACCATCATCAGGGCAAGACTGTGTATTGCATTCTTCCTCTTTTGTAATCCCATGAGGTTCTGTTGGACAATCATCAGAAGGTACCAATTTATTGCATTTTCTCTTTTGACTTCTGATTCCTGTATTACAAGATGCAGAACAGCCTGACCAAGGGCCCCAGGGTGACCAAAAGGCAGCTTCAATAATGAAGAGAAAAGAAAGAAAGAAAAGAAGGTAGTATACTAGTCTGTTGTAAAAGCGCTAGCCAGTATTTTTATGTTATAAATGCGCCATGTCATCTATTATCAACAGTTGAAATTTTGTTCTGAAAAATGAAAATGTATTAGAGTATGGAGTATTAGAAAATGTTTCCAAGTGTTTTTGGAAATCAGCGATTAATAACATTTGTAAACTTCCAACATTTACAGCTCCTACTGAGTCCTTGTCTGACAAAGACCGTAAAATTGCAGAATATCCAATGAGGTTCCGATAAATCTATTTTTACACTTGGAATAAAAAAAATTACTCAGCGTCTTTTTATCATACTTGAAGCCTACAGTGAAATTTAGAAACCTAAATCATGCACGGAACAAGTTTGTTTAACTAGGTGGCGTTTTTGAGACAGTGGCGCTTTGCTGACCCTTGAGTATACTACAGAGAAGTAATGTGTTACTGTGAAAATTGGAGGAAAAAAATTAAACATGGCTAGCTTTTCTAAAAATGTGACATTTCTTAGATCTCCCCACAAACAATTCTTCAAGTTAGTATTTTAAAATATCCCACATCATCTCCATATAACTTTTTCTATTATTTAGCGAGTTTGCTATGAATATCAAAACAAATAATATGAAATATCTGCAATTATTTACCATGAACTGGGCATTCTTTTATGTTGCAATCTTCTGTCTGAAATGAACCATGGCTGTCATTTGGACAGGGCTTTTTCATGTCACTTGTAACACAGTGGCGTTTTCTACTTCTATGTCCACCACCACAGCTATCGGTACATGATGCCCAGCTCTCCCATTTAGACCAATGCGGATCTGTCAAAGTAAAAAAAAAAAGAGACCATTTCAGAGTTGGTATTCATTCAGTAAAATACAAAAACTAGCCAATAAGAAATTTTATCAAAATCTAACATCTCCATGCTTACCTGCTTCTTGTAAACATGGTGGCATTGTACATTTTCTGTGTCTTGTCTGTTTGGACACGCCACCTTCACAACCTCCCTGATCTTCTGGTATCAAGCACACCCTAGTGGTAGTTTTTGTACCATTTCCACAAGTCAAAGAGCATGGAGACCAGTGATTCCAAGGAGACCACTGAGATGCTTTTGAGAACAAACATTTAATCTGG
Source organism: Pharyngocirrus eroticus (assembly GCA_033118115.1). Lineage (NCBI taxonomy): Eukaryota > Metazoa > Annelida > Polychaeta > Saccocirridae > Pharyngocirrus > Pharyngocirrus eroticus. The sequence goes on along the minus strand of JAVSBT010178868.1, from coordinate 26,902 downwards.
TTATTAAGTTATCCTCTGAAATATCATAGTTTTGTTTTGTTGATTTTTTTTAATATCCTAAATTTCATTTTTTTCAAGAATCAAGAATCAGAAAGGACACAAAGAATACATACAAATCCCTACCTTCTGGTTCACATGGAAGCGGCACAGGGTCACATGGTTTACTTTCTATCTTATCTCCATCACATAGAGTATTTCCACTAAACAGACAAAACCTCTCTCTTGTCATGACCCCAAGTTTACCACAGGTGGTGCTACATTCTGACCATTCAATCCAATCAGTCCAAGCTGAATGGTGTTTACCCTTATCCTGCAAAAGGTCTGCTGTTTGAATAATCATCTCTGCTGACTTGGTGTCCACTTTGAGAGCTTCAGCTACTTTCAGGGTTTTATCATAAATTGGGGTTTTCTTTTTCAGGATTTTTATTTTAGTGCCTCTTGTGGATTTACTATCAGAAGATGAAGCTTTGGGGAGCACTGGTGGAGCAGGTGATGCCCTGTCAGAGGTAACTTTAACATCTTGTGGAGATATAACCTTAAGAAGACTTGGGACAGAATCATTCATAGGAGTCTGTAGGTCTACATGTAGGCCTTTATTATCAACATTCTCTGGTTTATCCTGCTTGTGAAGATCCTCACCCTTCTTTGAAAATTTGATTGTAAAGCCGTCCCCTTTCTCAGATACCTGTATGTCTAAATTGCCCATACTCATAGCTCCATTTTGCTTGGTCGGGCCTTTAGCTGGTTGTTGTTGTGATTCTATTGTTGTTGGCGGTAGTTGTAGAGATAGTTTGGGCGATGATGGTTCAAGAGGTGGTGTTGGTGGTGATGCTGCTCTTTGTGCATAATTAAAATCTCTTCCCATAGCCTGTCTCCTTCTGAAAGATTGAATCAAAGGCCAGCCATTTCTGGCTCTTCTTCTGTATAAGGCTTGCCTGCCCTTTCTCAAATTTCTATCTCTCAGCTTTTTATTCCTATCCCTTTCTTCTTTATTCAATGGTTCAGGAGGGTCAATCCTTTGTCTATAATATTCCACTGTGCGACTGTTTCTTGCTCCTTTATCAGTTTTTCTGACAAGAAACCCATTGCCATCTGTCTGCTTGATAATCTGCAAATCTCCCACTGTTAATGAATCATTGCCAGCTTTTACTTTTCCTTTCTTTGTTGAAGGTGATGCAATGTTAGGGCTTTCCCCTAAAACTTTAATTTTGAAGCCATTGCCAACTAATTCATTTTTGTTATTCTTAGTTCCAGGGATGTCTTGTGCAGTACTAGTTTTCAAAATAAGGTATTGGGAGTTATCATTCTTTCCACCACCAGCAGATGATTTTGAGGGGTCTGGAGGGAAAAATGGATATGGGTTAGATGGATTAGATGGATTATAAGAACTAGGCACAGATGGACTAGAAGGGGGGCTAGAAGGATTAGAGAATCTGATCTTGATGCCATTGCCTTCCTCATCTTTCATTATGTGCAAAGGACCAATGACAAACCCATCATTGCCTGTCCCTCCACCAATGTTAACTCGAGTTTGTGTTATATCAGTAGATGCTCTTGAAGGATTAGATAATAATCTTGCAGGATTATTTGGTACAGACTGATAGTTATTGGCTGGAAAATTGTTTGGACTGTTCACCTCACTAGGAGGTGCTATTGCTTGATTGATTTTGGTAGCAGAACTGTCAATTGGATTTTCTGCATCACCGCGGAATGAGTCTTGATCTTTATTTAATTGTCGTCCACTGTCAACAGGGCTTTTTTCTAGGTTGACCTTACCATCACCAACAACATTCAGTTTAGAATCTGGAGAAAGTCCTTTTATAACAATAAAATCATGTCCATCCAAATTATATTTGGTGCTTTCTGGGTCAGATGTGTCCATTTTGTCCAGAGGAATATCCTGTCCATTGTAATTCACTTTCACCATACCTGCACTCTGTCTTTTGACTTTCTTTTCTTTAACTGCTTCAATATCATCTGATTCACTGTCAGGAAGGGTTTCCCTACCACTTCTTTGAGTAATTGTTTGATTGCTATTTGATGAGGGATCATTAGACGGATTGTTATTTACCAAGGCACCAGAGGCGCTGCTTTTATTTTGCAAGGCACTAGATACAGTGGCATTAGCAGAATTAGGACCGGTGTTTTTATTTTCCAGTTTTATAGTGAAACCGTCTCCATTTTTCTCTTTTACAATTCTCAAAACCCCCAGAACAATTCCATTGTTCTCTACTCCACTGCCATTGGATCCTTGATGCCCATGGGAAATGTCCAACACTTCATTATCTCCTTCAAGTTCAAAGTTCATGAGTGGTTTTCCATTCTGTTGTCCATTTTTTCTCTCAATTTGTTGTACTTTGATGTTACCTGAGTTACCTACTCCACTCATGGTCATGTTGAAATAGTTTCCTACTTCTGCTGTTCCGTTTCCTTCACGATTTAATACAACTCTTTGTAATTGTACTTTTGGAGGGATATCTAGGAGAGTTTCTGAGTTCCCTTCCACTGAGTTTCCTCCTCCAACAACTCTTACTCGTCCAATTTCCTCTCCATTTCTTATGCCAATATGCAAACCAGGTGCATTCTTGTTGCTATCAGAAGTTGGAACCATGTCTAGTTTTGGTACTGTATCTATCTTCAAATTGCCTTTTGTGAAAGCAGATCCAGAACCTGTGTCTCCCTTGGAAACATTTCCAGAGCTTTCCTTATGTTCTGCTACAGTTTCAGATTTTTCTTCAGTATTTTTGGGTTGTGCACTTGTGGAGTTATCCTTTTCAATTGATGTTTTCCCTTCATGTTCAGAAACTTCTTTTGACTTTTCTTCCGAGTTGCCTTTACTATCTGCTGGTGCTTTATCTTCTTTTTTCTTCCTTTTCCCAGAGCTATTTCCATGCTCTGTTGCAGCTGTATCCTTATCCTCAGTTCCACCTTTTTGGATTTCCCCTCCTTCATGTCCTGCAGGTTCTTCAGATTTTTCTTCAATAATATCATTTGTTGCGATAGGGTTACCTTCATCTTCTGTGGCAACTGCAGCTGTATCCTCGGGATCACTTTTTTCACTTTGTTGATGTTCTGAAACTACTTTCGATTTGACTTCACTTTTATCTTTTGATGTAGCTGATTTGACTTCACTTTTATCTTTTTTATCTTTTGATGAAGCAGATTTACTTACATGTTCTGTGGCAGTTGTATCTTTATCCTCAGAATCACTTTTTTTCCCATCACTCTGTTGATGTTCTGAAACTTCTTTTGACTTGACTTCATTTTTATCAGCACGTTTTCCATGTTCTGTAGCGGTTACATCCTTTTCTTCTGATCCATCACTACTTTTACCTTTCGATTTTTTGGGGTTTTTTTTCCCTTTCTTTTTCATCGGTACCTTCTTTTTCTTTGGTTTTTCAGGGGCTTTTTTAGGGGCTTTTTTAGGGGCTTTTTTAGGGGCTTTTTTATGTTCATGGATCAATAGTATGTCATGATGAGTTTTAGGTACTTGACTCTTGTTTTGATTCTCTTCCACAATTACTTGAGATTTGGATTCAGTCTCTTCTGAGCCATTACTAGCTGCTTTTCTAACATTCTTGGTGTGTTCAGTTACATTTTGATCCTTTTCCTCTGAACCAAGATTTTGTTTGCCACCTGATTCACTAGACTTATGTTCCGATGTTGCATTGGACTTCTCTTCAGATATTTTTCTGTCATTGTTTGATTCCATTTTACTACTTTTTGTCATCTTTTCTTCTGATGAAGTATTATTCCCTGTATCTGCAGGAACTTGGGAAAGTACAGTTAAATTCATAGCCTTATGGGGAGTTTGGTTTGATACTCCTTGCGATTTCTCAGTATTTACGCTATGCTCAGTGGCCTCCTTTGATACTTCCTCCTCACCTTGTACATTTTTCTCACCACTGTCATCTTGTGTTATTTCAACATCAGTTTTATCACTATCTTTGGAAATATCAGTCAAATTCTCGTCCTCGAGTACTTCTTTGTCTATTGCATCAGTGTCTATTTGCTGTTGTGATGCTACTGTTTCCTTTTCATCATCCCATTGAATTGGTTCATCACTTTTTGCTGCTGTATTTGAATTGTCACCATCTTTCATATTATTCTCTTTTTTATTTGGTAGCATTTTGTCTCCAGTCTTATTGTCACCCCCATTTTTTGAATTTTTGTCACTATTAAGCCAAGAAGATGAATCTACTGAAGACATTGAAATGTCAGTTTGATTATTATCAGACCCTTGTAACGAACCTGAAGGTTTGTTTGTCTCATCACCATCAGACGGTGTTGTTGATTTTTCATCATTTGAACCTTTTCCCAGCTTTTCCTTAGATTCTTTTTCTTTTTCTAGGTTTGCTTCAGAAGCCTTTTCTTCTGAGGCTTCTGCAAATGTCTCTTCACGTGCCTCTTTAGACTTGTCTTCAGGGTTTGGTAAAATTTCATCATTGACTTCAAATGAAAATTCTTCTGAAAGTTGCTCAGGCCTCTTATTTTTCTTTTTCCTGTTTTTCTTTTTATCAGGCGTCACTTCATCTATAGCATCTTCAAAGTCCTCTTCAAGGGTATCAGCCCAAGTTTTTCTTCTAGCACGCCCCTTACTCTTATCTTCTTCGGCTGGAATCTTAGACTTCTCTTCACTTTCTTCATTTTCTACCTCATCATCTGTGGATCCTAGTGGGTTTTCTGGTGCAGAATTTTCCACATCAGATAATTTACTCCTCATGGCAGCCAGTCTTTGATTCAACAGGTTGAATTTTTCTCTCATATCAGCAATGTGACCCTCTAGTGTTGAATATGTCATTGTTTTGCCATCCCTTTCAAGATTTGTAGATTCTGCATTTCTTTTAGTTCTGTGAGTGCGTTTTGTCCTTGGGTATGCATTTCCATTATCAGAAGACAAAGATTCCAAGATTTTCCTCCAATTTTGCATGTGTATCTGAAGGTCAGTAATCTGACTGGACAATCCTTTGATTCCCTTTTCTGTTGTGTTGGTTGTCTCTGCTTCCTGATCTGGAGTGGTCTCAAGTACTGATGGTTTGATAGGTAACTGACAAAATCTTAAGTGTTGTATCATCTTCTGTTTTGGATTAGACTTTGCCATAACAATTTTCTGTTTCCATACCTCAATTTTTCCTTCTAGAATAAGTTTTTTAACCAACAGATCAGTTTTCTGTGAAGGATCACTAGCGCCTTTTCCTTCCAACGATTTTAATTCATTATTGATAACATTCAAGACATCTTGCAATTTGTGCATATGTTTCTCATAACCTTCAGGAGTAACAGCTTTCATTCTTTCCAAAGTTCTCTGAAAACTGTTCAAATCATTTCCAAATTGTAAACCTTTTCTGTGGAAACTTTTCAATTGTTCAGACAAATCTTTGGTTCTGGGGGATTCCTCTGTTTCTCCACTTCTAATCTTGGCTATTTTGCGACTGAACTGATCTACATCATTTACCAGTTCTCCAAGTTTAGCTGCAAGATTAGACATTATACCAAAGGCTGAGTCACTTTTGCATGGTTTACTCATTAAATTATTGTATGCACTGTTATCCTCTTTGGATGATCCAGATTTACTGGTTACTTCTTTCTTTACTTTTTTCACAATGACTTCTCCCGAAGTGCCTGTGTTTGTTGGGGCATTGTCATTCGAGGGACTTTGGTCCTGAGAAGCATCAGAATTAGACATACCACTCTCCAAATTATCTGTATTTGGTGGAAATTGAACTTCAGTTGTAGGGCCAACATTATATGGCAGAGGACTGAATGTTGTCACATCCTGAGGTTGTCCATTAAGACCATCTGCCATAGGTGTTCGTGCTGGTGTCATGAATTCACTCATCACTGCGTTTCGTCCATTCAAGACAATAGCAGCCTTGTCAGGATTTGGGAATATTGTTGACCCTTCTACAGCTTTGTAAGAAAGATCTGGTCCAACAGGGCCCTGGCCAACTACAATAGATGCTTCATCATTTGGCAGTATATTTCCAAACTTGCCAATGATGGTACCTCCATTGTCAACTTTACTAAACAACCCTGTTTCAACTTCTTCTTTTGTATCTACGGATTTTCCATCCAACTCAAGTTTGTCTTTAGACTTATCATCAATCTCTCCCTTCATCGGGGTGAGTGCTACTTTACTTGGTGGTTCCATGGCTGTCCCATTAGAGCTATTGTTACCTGCTGTGCCATTCAATACATTTGCAACAAATGTAGCCAGTTTTAATACATCAAGCCTCTCCAGCTCATTTTCTGCCAAAAGCATTTTAACCATAGATGCAAGGTCTGGGTTGGCCTCTTTTACATTAAATGTTGCTTTTCCTTTTGTGGTAGACTTTCCAGTTCCACTCAATGCAATAGGGGATGACGTTCCATTCTTTCCAATGGGGGATGACTTTTCATTCTTTTCAATAGGGGATGACATTCCATTTTTTTCAATAGTTGCATTGGAATTTTTTCCACTAGCAGTACTTTTATCTGTTGAATTGTCATTCTTCATAATTTCTGACTCCTGCTTTGGAAAATTATCAGGTTCTTCTCTGTATGTTTCTTCTAAAATTTCATTCAAATTGATATTACCAGGAGGTACAGCAACATAAATACTAAAGGGAGCGGGTGCATCTGGTCTTTGTCCAGCTGCTACCATGTCATTGGTACCATAGACCTGAGAATCTGGGTAGGCTGGAGGTATTAATGCAAATTTAGTTGTCATTATTTCTGTGGTCGACTCCAAACTTGATATATTCATAAGACTAGAAACATTACCTACTTGATTCATTTGGTCCATCAGGGGTTCTTTTACTACACTAGAAGCATTATTTACTTGACTAGTTTGTCCTGAAGAGGGTTCCTTCAAAGGGATTTGATTGGCTTGACTAGTTTGTCCTGAAGAGGGTTCCTTCAAAGGAACATGATTGTCTTGACTAGTTTGTCCTGGTGATGTTTCTGCTTCTTTAGTGTCTCCAGGTGTAGCATTATCTTCTGTATCTTGATTATTCTCGGTACCATCTGGTTCTTGACTATTCTCACCATCACCAGAATCTTGATTGTCCCCCGTATCATCTGAATCTTGGTTGTCCCCAGAATCATCTGTGTCTTGATTGTTTCCAGATTCATCTGCAGTATCTTGTTTGGTTGCCTGTCCTGAATCTTGACTTGTTGAGCCAGGCTCTACTTCAATTTGGGCTTTCTTAGATTTGTCCTCATCTTCTGTATCCTGCTTGGAAGTCTCAGTTTCAGTTCCACTTGATTTCTCATCTTTAGACTTGGCAGATTTTTCTTCCGAAGACTGCCTTGTCTTTTCAGCATTTCTCCCACTCTTAGATTTCTCTCCAGATAGTTGATTTGCTTCTACAATATTTCTGTCACCCATTGACTTTTGTTCAGAAGGCTGACTTTCTTGTCCAATATTTCTTAGCCCCATAGATTTCTCTTCAGATAATTGATCTGCTTGTTCAACGGTTCCTCTACCAATAGATATATCCTCAGAGGGAAGATATACTTGTCCAACATTTCTCTCACCCATAGACTTCTCTTCAGAAGGTTGAATTTCTTGTCCAAAATGTCTAAAACTTTCAGATTCTAACATTGGGGGATAAATTTCTAGCCCTGAATTTCTCATATTCACAGACTTTTCTTCTGAAGTTTGACTTTCTTGTCCAAAATGTCTAAGATTTACAGAATTTTCCATCATTGGAGGATGATTTTCTAGTCCGGAGTTTCTCAGATTTATAGACTTTTCTACTGAAGGCTGATTTGATTGTTCAGTATCTTTTGACCCCATTGGGTTCTCTGAGGAGGGCTGATTTGCATGTTCAACATTTTCACTGCTTTTAGATTCTTGAACAGTGTTGTTTTGAGTCTCATTACCTTGTTTTGTAGATTGTTCAGCAACCCCCATTCCCTCTGGAGTCTTTGGCCCAGCAATTCCTCCACCATTCTGTTTTGTGGCTATCACTAGCAAATTTTTAGCTCTTTTTAATTCATCTGCCATTTCCTGTGCCGTCTTAAGTCTCAGCTTCAAAATTTGTAGTTTGATTTTCAAATTGATATACTTATCTCTCACTGCTTCTAAAGATTGTGTAATATTACCTGAAGTGCTCAAGGCTTTTCTTCTTCTCATTTTCATACCTGCCAAAGCGTGGCCTGGGATATGTCTTTTTAAGTGCAGTTTACTTAAACGATCACTACGAATCCTCTTCCTGTGCGCATCTTGTCTCCTACCTCTCATGGGGTAATAATCAACTATGTCATCATACAATGATCTGACATTTGATCTATGAAATGGAGTGTTCTTGTGAGACATTTTCCTATACCTTGCATTTCTCTTACCATGGTCATCTCTATCGGGGTGATGGTGATGGTCATTATGCTCTGATCCTCCAGGTATCCACACTCGTTGCTTTACTGCCTCTTCATCTATTTTTCTATGTTTACGCTTGTGGTGTCCATGATGATGCATGTCATCATGTTCATCATGATCATGGTCATGTATGTCATGATCATCATCATCTTCATGATGGTGATCATCATCATGATGAATCACTAATTTATTCTTTTTTCTTCGTCTAAAGCGGCTATGTGGTATGAAAGCGGCATCTGAATTGACACTTCGGAGCTTCACTTTTTGCTTCTTGTAATCTTTCAACTGCTGTTTAAAAGTTGCTGCATCATCTTTCACACTCTCATATCCATAATGTTCTGGATGGTGATGATCATGAAAGTGTCCAGGGCTAATAACCCTTGCTTTGAATAATCCCCGTTTCTCCCTCTCTATCCAGTGCTCATTAGGCCTATGATGTGGGCTGTGTTTCGGATCAGTGTGAGGTAAAATTCTCTTAACTCTGTGTCTATATTTTGGGTCATGTCTATCTACCTGTTCATGCCCTTCAAAATGATGATATACTGCTAGTTTTGCTGCTCTTAAGTTTCTTTCCTTTAACCCTGGATCAATGTGATGTGGATCATGGTGGGCGTAGTGGTGTGGGGTATGGAATGGGTTATGATGGATTGGTTCTTTGACATCTTTTGTTGTATTCACTTGCCTCCTCTTGTTTTCGTGGAAATCTTCATCATCATTATGGTGATCGTCATGACGATGCTCATGGTGAGGATTGTGGTGTACATTTGGAATGGCATCGGACACAATGCTCTCTTCTACCACATTTTCAATAATAGCCACAGGTATGGTGATATTTTTACCCAGCTGTGAGGTTTTGTCAGTCCCCTTTTTATTCTTTTTCCCTTTCTTTTGTTTGCCATTGGTGGCTTCTCTTTTCACAATTACCCTTTTCTCAAAATCATCATGATGATGCTCTGGTACAATGTGGTGAATTATGTGTATAGGCCTCACCGTTGTTGTTGTGGTTGTTGGTGGGGGTTTGGTTCTCTTAGGCTTCTTGGTGCATGCTCTTTTCAGTAATGCATCCAAGATGTCTTTATTCATTGCCTGTTCAAAAATGGCATTAGCACTCCTGGTTGCTATCCAATTTGCTGTTGTTTGCTCTTGTGCTAAATCTTGTCTTCCATTTACAGAAGGAGTAGCATCCACATGTAAAAACTCATTATCCTCAATTTCTTCGGTTTCAAACTTCATGGGTAAAGCAAATCTTTTCTTCCTTATTCCAACCTTATCATTTAATATCTCCAGGGGGGACATGAGAACAGCTGCTGTTTTAACAACTTGATTACTAATGTCATCTGTTGATTTTTTCTTGCGACTTCTAACAGGCATTCCTGATAATTCTAGGGGAGACATAATGACTGTCCCAGCATCATCTCCTTTGTTGATGTAGCTTCCATCTGGCCATTCAAGGTGATATTTTGGTTTCACACGGTGGAAGCCATCATCATGATGCCTGTGGTGATGTATGTGATGTTCCAAATGTCTATTGATTGTAGGTAAAACTGGTGGTAATGTAGTACATTTTTGCACTGTAAAGGGTCCTATAGTAGTTAGATTTAGTTTACGAGCTTGTTTTTGAGCTTTGGTTTCATTTTTCCTCTTCATTTTCTCAGCCAACTGTTGTTCAAGATGTTTCCTTTCATGTGCTTCACGCAATGCTGCATCGATAGCACTATGTTCTATTACTATCACATTAGTTCCCTGAGTTGTATTGGTTGCGTTTTCCACTTTAATTTTTTTCACTTTTGGTTTAACATTTGGTTTGCAATTTTTTAGGCATTTTTTCTTCTTTTTCTTCTTTTTCCTGCGCCTGGAGGGAACTCTATGCTCTTTGAGCCATTGGGGACTAGCTGTAGGCAAGGGTATCTTGCCATGTTTTGGGGTTGGTGGTAATGAGTGATACTTTAACCATAGAGGGCTTGGTGTTGGAAAACGTGATGGTGGCTCATTCTTTTTCTTGCTCTTCTTTTTCTCCAATTTTTTAAGTTGCTTTTCAGATAAAGTAGTCGTAGAAGGTGGGGTGGTAGTGATTACTGTTGTTGGACGCGGTCTAGGGGGTATGGTTGTAAATTTCTTTTTCTTCTGCTTTACCCTTGTGGCATTTTTAGGTCTCTTTGGCCCTGGTGTAGTTATAGGCACTGTCAGAGTTCTAATATTCTGTGAGAATGTCCATGTATTCTGATCAGGACTCTCAGTCATACTTTTAACTTTCATTTTCATTTCATTTGGTCTACCTGTCCATGTGTCTTCTAATACTCCCTTAGAACTTGCTGGTTTCATTTTCATTTTTGTGTCTGGCTTTGGTCCTCCTTGCCAATTATCTTCTTGAATCTTGTTTGAACTTTTGTATTTCATTTTAGTTTTAGGTTTAGCACCACCCTGCCATTTATCTTCTTGGGCCCCTGTTGCGTTTTTGTATTTTATTTTTGTTCGAGGCCTTACACCCCCTCGCCATGTATCTTGCTGACTTCCACTGGCATCCTTTACATTCATCTTAGTCTGGACTGGCTCTCCATTTGGTAATTTGTCATCTTGATCTGAACTCACAGGTCTTGTTTCCATTTTGGTCTCTGCTCCACCACCAGACCACTTGTCTTCTTCTTCTTCACCCACAGGTCTAACTTCCATCTTCATCTCCCCCCCTCCTTTATTTTGCCAATCCTCGTCTTGTCTTCCTTGGGCAGGCCTAACCTGCATCCCATTTTCATTTGTTTGCCAATCTTCCTCTTCCTGACCTCCTGATAAAGATTTGACTTTCATATCCATGACACCTTCCTGATTTTGTTGTGGTGGATATTCTGTAGGAGGCACGTACTGTCTCAAACTTTCTCCATTCAATCCGCGTTGTGAATCAAATGATTGAGGATCATCACCCTCTGAGAGGCCTCTCTTCAATTTTGCACTTCCTCCTTTATAGGGTCCCTCATCTATGATATCGTTTTCAGCAGCATGATTTCTATGACCATGTACAAGTGCTGGAGCATGATCCATAAAATCTTGGACAATCATTGGATCTAATGTTGGTTCGGGTGTTGGAGGTTTTGTACTCCTACAATCTAGACGCTTTTTTTTAGCTTTTTTGATAACTTTGCCAACTCCTGCAGTTTCACTATTTCCACTATTTCCACTATTCCTATCAGTTGCTCCTGCGTTAGCTGCACTTGGTGGGGAGATCTCCACTGTAGCTGCTGTTGTTATTTCTGATTCATTATCTGTATCATAATCCTCTTCTTTTGGGAGTTTCTCCATCTTTAACCTTTTCCATCTTTTCATTCTTTTAATTTCAAGAAGGCTTTTATTAAGTGCAACCAGAGCTTGATCTCTCTTTACTTTTAGGTCATACATATCTTGATGATAATCTTTGTGGGATGATATATGATCACCATGTGGCCCAAACTCATGGATTTCATGTAGAACATAAGGTTCAGGGGTAGTAGCACCTCCACAGCAGTCTTTTGTTTTTTTCTCTTTTCTTAGAATAGCTCTTGTCAATTTAGAATATTTAAAGTTTTGTTCCTGATTTTTGGGATCGAATTCCTCAGGAATTTCTCTCTGTAAACTAATCTGTCCGATATGGTGATCTTCAGACCTCTTCTGAAGATTCCAGTGATGACCATGTTTAGCCTGCATATGATGATAGAACTGGTGAGCGACATGAAATTCAGGTGTAGTTGATGGGGCTGATGTAGTAGTAGGTTTAGGAGTGAATTCTCCACAGCACTCCTTACGTGGAAGCACTGCCAAGTCAAATGGAACTGTCTTGTTTTTTTTGGCTGATCTGCGACTCCTTGAATGTACATCCACTGCACTGTTTTCATGTTGCTGAAGTTTTTCTCCAATGGTACCATCTAAATCAACATTCTCCTGAAGTGCAGACCTGTGTTCCTTGATATCTTTCTGCAGATTTTGCTTCTTTTCAACAAGCTCGTGTTGGGCAGACTCTCTTTTTCTTTGCTGTCTGTTTTCATTCCTGTGGACATGGTAATGTGGATGAAAATTATGATGTGCATCATGCGGATTAAAATCACTTGTGTCTGCTTTCTTAGGACTTTTTCTTTTACCAAGCATGTGTTCAGAATCTATTCCTTCCTCATCAACAGAGCGACCATTTCTTTGGGTTGCTTTACTTAAGGTAGCTTTTTTTTCTAATGACAAATTTAAATCAGCAGAATCTTCTTCATTCATATCACTATCTCTCTTTCCTCCATGGCTTTTCATATGTTTCTTGTGGTCGGCATATCGATGATGAGGGTCATATTTAGGTATTTTCCGCTTTTCAAGTGCATGACCTGGTTGCATCCTTTCATTCTCAACACTAGTATGAGCTTTCTTTCCAGTTATAGCATCATCTTGTAGCAGATCTTGTTCAGCTATTATTTCATCAACATCTTTTTTCACATTGTTTTGAATTTTCTTCTTCTTCTTTTTCTTATCATATTCTCTATGCTTTTTATCTTCAATTATTAGATGGACATGGTCATCCAGAGGAGGAGCTTTTCTTACGTTTACTGTAAGCCCATGATCTGAACTTTCACCTGAAGCTACTTCAGCATTCATAGAGTGATCATTTTCTTCATTAATTTGCTGAACAATATTGTTATTTATGTCTCTTGTATTACCGTGGCCAAGATGGTGCCATTGGTAGAAGTTGTGTGGTCGGTCTCTTGGATCATAATCATGGACACTCTTGTGATCAGCTTTGACTTCCATTCTTTTCTGTAGCATGAGTTCTCCTGTTTTTTCTCCAACAACTTCTTTGTTGGACATGACATCCTCCATGACCTTTTCTATTAGATCCTGTATGTTTTCGTTTTCATTGACATCTCTTTCTTGTGTATGCCCAAAATGATAGCGGTGATGCCAGCTATGCATTGGATCATCAGGATTGTAGCGGGGAGTATGATAACTGGGCTTGAGCACCGCCCTTTTCTCTTGCAATGGAACAGAACTTCCTTCTGTATCTGCAGAATTACCTTTGTTCTGAAGAAATTCTTGACTTAGGTGATCTGTCAGTGGGTCAGGATTATCCAAATCTTCAATATGGTGAGTTCCATGATGATTATTATGTGTACCTGGAGGATGATAAAGATCATGAATTTCATGAAATGTTAAGGGTCTAGGTGTAACAGATGGAGGTTTTTCCCCAACTGTTCCATTGTTACATATTTTTTTATTCTTACCTTTTGTATTGCTCACAGATCTCTGTTTTCTATTCTTCTTCACAACTTGGACTTGAACTTTCTGTTCTGCTTCTACCTCTTCTTTATCTTTATCATGGTGGTGACCTTTGTGGTGTCCATGCTCGCCATGGTCTTCATGCTCTTCATGCTCTGCATGATGATGATAATCGTCATGGTGTCCATGATTGTTATGATGGGCAGCAGGAAAGAAAGGATCAAAGAGATCTTGTAAAATTCCTCGTTTTTCAGTTTCAGTCCTTTTTTTTCTCTTATAAGGTAATACGTAATGCGGGTCATGAGTGGGTTCATGATGGCGTTCATGATGTGCATCTTTATGCTGATGTTTTTTTCTAGTCACTCTCTTTTTTGCTTCATATGCTTGTAGGTCAACATGTGGATCATGACGTGGGTCAAAATATGGATCATCTTTGTCTTTAAATTCAGCATATTCAGCTTTGAAAACAGTATTAGTGCCTGGTTTCATGTACTTCAATCGTTTATCTCGTTTTGCATTTTCCAGCATGTCTTTTCCATTAACCTTTCGTTTCTGTCTGTCTTGTTTAGGAAAATTATGTGCGTTGTGTGCATAGTGATTCTGTTTATTAGGATTGATAATGAATTTAGTATTTGGTGGTATAATATACTTGGTTCTTTTTCCTCTTGTTCTCTTTAGGGTTCTCAATCTCTTAGCCTTAGTTGGAAAATTGTGAATTGCACTATCTGCATCAAGTCCCAGTAAAACTTTACTTTCCATAGTAGCTGACTGTCTAATTTTTCTATTTCTTTTAACAGTCTTCAAATCTACATGCTTTTTTGGAAAAGCATGATCATAACTGTCAGAATCATGTCTTACAAAAATATTACTATCCATGTTTGAAGTTCTCCTTCTCAGTCTTGCCATCTTGTCCTTATGAACATTTTCATACCTTTTCCTAGTAGTAAGAGATCCAGTTCTAACATGTGCACTATCATAATCGTCATCTGAGCTGCCAAATATTTCAGATTTTTTCATTCTCCTTAGAGGTTTTTGCACATTGCTGTCATTATCTTTAAAGCGGTTTACTATTTTCTTTTGGTTGCTCAGATTAATTTGGAAACCATCTTTATTTGCAATCTTTTTTAGATGCATCTTTTCAACAAATTCTCCATTATCTTTCAGACCATGCCTTTGAAGCATTTCAAGGCTGTTTACATCATTGGGCATATTAAATGTTATCCATGGCTTAGATTTTTCATTATGTTTTCCTCTTACAGTCTGCTTCAGCATTAAATTGTCAACACTACCTATCCCTTCAATATTGGCAGACATTGCTTGCCACTCTCCATTGCCATCTGTAACATTTGTTTTTTTTCTAGATATTGCAACCTGTTGGAACCTGGCCTTTTTTGGCAATATAAGAACAGTATCAACATCTCCTGGCTCTGCTGAATTTTTCTTGCCCTGTAGAAAATGTAGATGAGGGTTCTCTCCTGCCATAGCTCTGAGTTGTAATGGCTTACTTGGGTTAGTATTTTCCAGTCTGACTTGGGGGTCTTTACTTTCCGAAACAATTTTCCCACTTGAAGTTGTTGTCTCAACTTTTACTACGTTATACTCTTTAATGTCATTTTCAGAAGACTCTTTTCCTGATTTTGGCTTTGGATCCATGTCATTTTTTTGCTGATTTGATATATTGTCTGCAATCTGACTTTTGGCATTCTGGTCCTCCTGTTGGTTCTGAGTCATTACTTTGGCTGCCTGATTGCCCTGTGAATTTGGGTTATTCATGGGTTGGTTGTCCTGTTGAGTGTTGGCTGCCTTGCTCTCTTGTTGGTCTTGAGTATTCTTACTGTCAGGTTGTTGATATGAAGTTTTCATGGGCAGGTTACCCTGCTGTGCAGATGATTTTTCTGGCTGATCTGACTTCAGATTCTGTGGTATGTTGCCAGCTGGATTCAGTGTGGAATCCTTATCTTGAGCTATGACATACACATTATTCAATGGGGTTTCATTCCCTGAATTTGGCTGTTCTGACATCATGTTTTCATTAGGTTGTACCATTGCCAGAGTTCTTCCATCTGATTGTTTTTCAACTTTAGATGCTTGATCTCCTCCTTGCTGCTTTTGCTGTTGAGAAGAACCAATATTTTCATCTGGTGTAGGTTGTAAACCATTAGCTCTGTTATTATTTGATGCTTCTTGCTGAGGAGAAGAATTGTAGTTTTGATTTGGCTGCACATCATAATCTTTGTTGTTATTTTGTAATTGTTGGTTATCTTTTCCAGATTGATTTTCATCCAGTTGCTTAGAGCCTTGATTGCCAAATCCTACAGGTTCAGAAACAGGCTGACTGTCAACCATTTCTTGCAATACTGGTAGTTTTTCTTTTGGCTTCCCACCACCCTGCACAATTTCTTTTGATTCAGAGATTGATATTAAAAGTTTTCCTGCATCACCTTTTCCGGATGGACCTTGTGGTTGTATGGTCATATTTTGACTTTGCGTCCAAGATTGAGACTGCTGTATTGGTGAAGAACTTTCAGCTTGCTCTTTTATATCATTCCTCTTCTTCATTCCATATCCCAATTTACCATAGTTATCAACACCCCTGATTCTCTCAAGATTGGTACTAGATTGCATTCCATCGTGAGACATTTGGTTTGATCTCATATTCTTACTGGTTTCCCCTACTTCATCCATTGCATTATAATCTTTTCTTGACTGTACAAATCTATTTCCATACTGTCTAGAGCTGGATGAACCAGAGTACCCCTTACTATTGTCTCTTGATTGTTTTCTTTGTGGACTGTTGAAACCTTTTTTAAACATTCTTTTATAATCAGCCTCAGCCTTGTCCACTTCTGCTTGTACTTTTTTGATGAGCTGTTTGGTTTTTTGGACAGTGGTTTCCACCTCTTCAATTTTTTGGTCCAAGAATTTAGGTGTTTGTTTGGCAATTATTGCACTGACAAAGGCATCATGCGTAAGGTGTCTTTCTTCCATGCGAACTCTTGATTCAATATGATTTATCATCTCATTTGCCATTGCCTCTATCATACCTACTGTCACCTTTGTTTTCGTTTTGTTAATAGATGCAGATGCAGATGTTGAATTTTCAGGAACAGTGTCAGGACTTTTGAATTCTGAGTTACTCAAATTGTTGGATCGTTTATATCTTCCATATCTTCTTGATCTTTTGCGTTCAGCTGCATCACCAACAACAAAAATTGGATTGATTTCTTCTTCATAAGTTTGCTTGTTATTCTTTTTTTGCAGTGGAATGTAAGATGACGGTGAATAATAAGCTAGCTGCTTTGGGCTTAACTGAAAAGTAAACCAAGCCCTAGGGTGGTTAGGAGGGTCATGTAGTGGATTGTCAATGTCAATTGGCTTTAAGACAGGTGGATCTAAGATTTTCCAAAATAAGTCCCATGGCATACCATCTGGTCTTTTGATAATTTTTGCATTAGAGTCAGAAATCTGTTTTGCATGGATGCCATAGATTTTCCAATAATCTTCCAGAGACATGTCTGCTGGTCTTGTCATTACTCTTTGTGCTGGGTCCTTTGCACTATCTTGGATCAGTTGAATATCTGGAAGAGCATCACTGATATTATATTCTGAACCATGTTCTTTCAGCTCATGCAAATATGAGTCGTAATCCAGGTAGCCTGGATGGTGTAGTTGGCTAGCAGCATTGTGATCTGAGTAATGGGTTAGGACGCTGTCTGTCTCTCCAGAATAGTGAGGATAATTAAACACACCAGGATTATCAATGTTAGCAATATCAATGTCATTTGGAACAACATGAGTCTTTGAAATTTCAAAACTAGCCATATCATGGGCATTAGGATGTGGTATGGCAATATCAGCATGATCCATTCCATTACCAACAACATATCCATCTGGAACTTGGGCAATATCAACATCATGCATTCCATCTGTAAGCACATGGGTTTGTGGAAAACCAAAGTTAGCTATGTCATGGGGACTCGGGTGAGCCCTAATGATATCAACATTATCCATACCATCTGAGAGAACATTGTGTGCACTGGGGTGTGCCTTGGCAATGTATCCTTTTGGGATTTCATAATTAGTCATTCCATGGGTACCAGGGTGAACCATTGTAAGATCTACATTATCCATGCCATCGGTAAAAACATATGCATCAGGAACTTCATAATTAGCTATGTCATGGGCACTGGGATGAGCCTTGGCAATATCAATGCTATTCAGGCCATCGGTAAAAACATATGCATCAGGAATTTCATAACTAGCCATGTCATGAATACTAGGATGCGTCTTAACAATACCAACATTATCCCTTCCATCACTAACAATGTGGGCTGTGGGAATGTCATGGGCACTATGGTGGACCGTAGGAACATCAAAACTATTCAGTTCAAGGTTATTAGCATGTGCAACAGGAATGTCAATAAAATCATTGGAAACAGGGTGATGTTCTGAAACATGCACATTTTTTATCGAGTGTGGATGAGGTTGAGCCTTTGGAACATTAAGATCCATGTCCTCCACATCTGTGTAATCATCAAAAATAACAGGTGTTATAGTTTGTGTCTTTTGAATATCTTGAGCAAATGGGTCACTATTTAAAACATGATGATCATTCATATGATGATCCTTTATGTGTGGCTTTGGAACTTCAATGAATTCCATGTCAACAACATTAGGATGAACCCCAGAATAATTAACTATATCTGTGTCATGATGAATACCTGTTGCATCTGGAATACCATATGTACTGTAATATTCATTAAAATCTTCCACCAAAGGATTGTCTCCAGGAATATTCATATCAATGTATTCATTGGGAGAAGGTTGGTAATTTGGATAATCATCTTTGAGATCATGGATGCTTATTTCTATCCCAAGCTTTGGTTTTTTATGATGGAAATTCTTACTTGGAAAAGGATGGTCTGGCATGGGGTGGTAGGGTGGTGGTCTATGCTCTTCATAATCAGCTGGAAATGATGGATGAAGATTCATGTGATGCACTTTAGGGTCGTTGTTAGTTTCTGCTGCATCAATCAAAGACTTAGTGAATGTCCACAGTGGCCCAAGTATTCCAAAGGAGTCTGTTTCAATCTCTGGTTGTAATAGTTTTGGTAGATCATTTTGCAACTGGAAGTTTTTGACTTCTAGCATACGAGGACTACCTTCCATATCCCTCCTTTGAAGCCTCTTCTTAAATACCTTCCCTCCTGTTCCTGTGATTTTTTTGGCAGCTGGTTTATCTTCTTTATCCAAAGTTAAGACTTCAAACTCAAAAGATTCCGATTCATCGTGTTTATCTTTAGGAGATTTTATTTTTCTCCCTTTGTTGTTATTTGATTTTGCTTCTGCTGTTTTTCCAGTCTTTGCTTTTGCTGTTTTTCCAGTCTTTGCTTTAGCTGAATTTCCACTTTTCCCCTTCTTTCTACTTTTACCCTTCTTTTTCTTTGCTGGAGTATTACCTTTCCCACTTTTAGGCATAGCCTTACTCGTGTTTACTTTTGTTGACTTTGCATTCTTGACTTCTTTAGCTCTGTTACTAGATTTATTTGGAGCAGTTTGAACAAGATTAGTTTTTGAGTCACTTTTAAAGGCAGCAGAATTTGGACCAGTTCCCCCTTTCTGTCCAGTGACTGCTGATAGTATTGCAGCAGTAGTAACATTATTGTATGGAGATGGCGTGGATTTTTCTGCCTTTTGAGGGCCAGTGGTTTCAAACAAAGGTACAGTTACTGGACCAGATGCTAAACTTGTACTTCCAGCTAAACTTGCTGCCATCTTTGCAGGGTCAGATGTTGCTTTGGTTGTGGACTTCCCAGGAAAAGGTGTGTCATTAGATTCCATAGCAACGTAAAGAATGGGTGGTGTATTAACAGTGGCCGTACCAACACTGGTAGAAGCAGCAGATGATGTATGTGAAGGCACATTAGATGTTTCAGGAGAGGTAAGGGATGTATTGGCAGTACCATTGGATTCTTTGGCCTTAAGTATGGCTTTACTCCAAGCTTTCATGGGAACCACTGCGCCCCCATTTTGAGCAGGTTGAAGAGATGCTGCTTGTGTTGGAGCTTGTGTTGGGGCTTGTGTTGGGACCTGTATTGGAGACGTACGTTCTTCATTTTCATACATTTCTATGGTAAACATTCCCCTGTTCTCTTGCTTGTTCACATGGAACGTTTCTTCAGCTGTATTGTTCACCTCATTTGCTTTATTGAGGTCTGTTTTATTCTCGAGATTCTTCACGTTGATATTAACCCATGGATTTTGGTTACTAGTTTTCTGGTAGACTAGAGCTCCTTCAGATTTTCCTAATCCTTCAGCTTTTATATAGAACCCTTTAGACATGTTTGGAAATTTTACCTCAACATCATTGATTTCCGCTTCATTTGGCAATTTTAATTTAGTTTGAACATGTCCATTCTTTGAATTTGGGTGAACTTCATTGATTTCATTAGGCCCAATGTCTGAGACTTCAATATGGAATCCTTCAACACTCTTGTCAGGTATTGTGTCTGGGCCATTGGATTTTTTGCTCAAAGTTTTGTTTTTAGATTTGCCCTCACTGGCTGATTCTAATTTCCACTTTGCTTTTTTGTATGAAGCTCTAGCTAGCTTAAGGTCAGCTCGAACTTTCTCCAAAATATGTTTTTCTTCAAGTTCCTCTTCCTTTGCACTATTCAATAGTTCTTCTGCAATATTAGCACGTATGTCAGCAATTCTCAAGTGATTCCCATCATCAAGGTCAACAAATGGTTCAGCTGCTACAACATCTTTTTCAGCATGAATAACTTCCTGAGATGCAGCCTCTATCCTTCTACTTGCTAGATCTAAGGCCCTCAATTGACTATGATAAGCTTTCTGAGATTTCTTGACCTGTGTGGCCAACCTTAAAAAATTAGCTTTTAGTTGAGCAATATCAGGTCCCTGGTTGTTAGATTTTATAGTTGTACTGCCAGGTTCCAGTTGTGAGGGAGCTGTTGTTGCAACTTCAGTTAGCATTGGTTTAGTAGATAAGTCTAAGGGTGACATCGCTAAACTAGATGATGATTTCATTGTTGTTACTTTAGCAAATGGAGGGTTTTTTGTTTCAATGCTTGTCATTGGTTTCACTGGAAAGCCTTTAAAAAGTCTGTTGGTGTCACCCATTTTTTCAATGACAACAGATTTCAGGGACTGAAATACATTGAATTTCCCCTTGGGAGCAGTTGGAGACAAGGTATCTAAAGGTGTTACAGTTGTTGACTGTGGAATGAAATATTCTAGTTGAGAGTTAATGGTGGATGGACTATTGCCAGTTTGCACCCTATTGCCTGTTTGCACAATAGTCAACTTGGTATCTCTGGCAGAAGGTGGTCCTGATTCTTTCTTTTTAACTAGCTTCAATGTTTTAGTTTTAGACAAATCCGCTTTTGGCAATGGGGCTACTTTAGGTAAAGTAGTAGGTGCTGGACTTGGTTTTGTGGAATATTTTGAGATGGACTTTTTTGTTGTTGTTTTTTTCTTTGGCTTAGGGGTTGTACTAGCACTCTTTGGTGGTTTCTTTGTATTACCCTTTGATTGTGATTGTTTTTGAGAAACTTTTCCCTTTGAAGTCACAGTTTTGGCAGTTGCAGCATTACTTGTTGTATTGACATGGCCCTGGTCTTTGATACTTTCTGCCACCTTTTGAGCATAATTTATACTAGCAGAAAGTCCAATGGGATTTTCTTTTCCCCCACCTTCTGCAATTTCTACTTTTTCCTTACTTTTTCTTGCTTCATCTTCATTAGGATGCATTATGATGAAATTATCTGTGTGAGTGCCTTTTTCATTTGTTTCAGAAGTATTTGAAACTGAAACAGTTTCATTTGAAGTTGTATTTGTTGTAGGTGAAGAAGAGGGTGTCTCATCTTCGCCTTCTTTCATTCCTTTTTTATCATCATTAGTATCAACAGGACTGTCACCATTAGCATTTTGAGAGGTATCATCTTCTACTTTTGCCTTAGTGTCTAGACTTTCTGGGGTATCATCTTCATTGCCTCCTTCATTTATCTCCTTGTTGTCAACATTTCCAATGATCCATTTGTCATCTTCAGCAAGCCTGTCATGTTCTGAAATATCAGCTGAGAGGTCATTGCCAAGACCATCATCTTTGTTTACTATAGCTGAATCAATAGATGAATCCATATCATTGGCAGATATTTTGTCTGGAGACACTATGTTACTTATCTTTGACAAATCATCAGACTGAATATCATCTGTCATTATAGGGTCTGATAGCATGGGTTGCTCTTCTAGTTCTTCAAATGCACCTGATACATCTTTGGATTGACCCATGTCTGCAGTTTCCAAAGATGATGAGTCCCTTGATTTCAATGCTTTTTTATCTTCCATGTTAATAGTATGTTTTGAATTACTTTTATCGTTTGCATCCACAGTAAGTGCATCTTCATTAGCAAGTGTTTCTACATCACCAATTAACCTATTATCACTTGATAATAAATTTGAATTTTGTTCTATCATACTACCACCATAACCTTTATCTAAACTTGATGACTGGAACTTGCCACTGTCAACAACATCAACAGGAATGGTGTCATCAATGGCAACTGTGTCAGAACTATCTTTTTCTGCTATTTCTAATGCGTCATTAGGATTATATTCATTTGACTCTGCAACCAAAACATCATTTGCATTAACTTCATTATCATTTGCAACTATTTCTGAGGTGTCTTCATGGTCATCCTTTGCAATTAAATTCTCCGCACCTTCGGAGGGAGCCTCATTTTCTTGAACTATTTCAAAGTCACCAAACTTAATGCCCTCCTGATCATATATGACATTATTGCTGGCAACTGCGTCACCAATAGCTTGTTGCATTTCATCAGCTAATCGCTTCTTTAAATCAGTCTTAGGAAGAATCTCCGACATATCAATGTTTTCAAGATTCTGTTCTGTATCCATATCTTTAGCTACAGACATGTC
The DNA here is from genome assembly GCA_033118115.1 of Pharyngocirrus eroticus. Classification (NCBI taxonomy): domain Eukaryota; kingdom Metazoa; phylum Annelida; class Polychaeta; family Saccocirridae; genus Pharyngocirrus; species Pharyngocirrus eroticus. Next base: position 4,365 of record JAVSBT010178868.1, on the reverse strand, counting down.
ATCTGCTGAGAGATGAGATATGACATTGTGTTGGTCATTGGTATCAAATGACCCATCATTGGACATGCTATCATCTGATGATATTTGTGATACATCATTGGACTGAAAACTGTCATCTGATGATATTTGTGATATATCATTTGACTGAACACTATCATCCGCTGATACATGTAATACATCATTGGACTGATCA
>JAVSBT010178535.1:0-13925 GCA_033118115.1 Pharyngocirrus eroticus | reverse complement strand
GTTGTTTAGTATAAAGATTATTCTAAAACTGTTCCTGACATTTTTTCATATTTTCAAGAAGTCCATCCATTCTTGTCAAGACCCCAGGGAATAATTTATTGACTCAAAGTGGATTAGCCATTTTTAGATTTTGCATAGCAGTTTGTAATCTCTGCAATGTTAAATCTAGTGAAATTTGCATAGCAGTTTGGCAATTTTGTGAAGCAAACTGCTATGAGAATCAAGGTTAATTATTCCCTGGATCCAACCCTCTTTCTGTATGTATTTAAGCATTGATAATTAAGGTTTGAGAATAGAAAATTGCACAATAATCACTTGAATCAAAATTATGTGTATAAAACCTATGTGTAAAAAACCTCGCCAGCTTTTAAGAAGTATTGATTTTGTGAAAGGTATGATTTTTTGTTGTTGGTGGAGTTATGAAACACCTAATTCTACAGAGGCTTGTCATATTGAGATGTAGAAAGAGGTAGATTTTCCCATAATCTTAGATTTTTTAACTATCCATATTCTGAAGATGTTATGACCCGTATTTGCATAATGGTTCAATTATTGTTTTTGCAAAATATCCAAGAAAAAACAAATCCTTCTTTTTACTTGCAGATATTTCAATAACAAATGGTGATATTTTGTTATATTCTAATTTATGTTGTCATTTGCTTACAGATTGTTTATCCAAAATCTGATGAACAGAGACAAAGACTCAATGAAGCCATCAAAAATATACTGTTATTTAGGAGTTTAGACAATGTAAGGCTTACAATTTTTTATTTCTCAATCAAATTCTCTACTATAAAGAAGTTATTTCTATCAACTGCAAAGTGGCAGCTTTATATTTATTATTGAGAAAAATATAAGATTCTCACTTAGTAATTACCAAAATAAATCTTCCCTTCTTTCCATCAATTTTTCTTGATATTCCATGTAGAGAGAATATGCCCATGTAACTTTATACTATATTGCCTTTATATTCATGTGACATGTGCAATATAATCTTCTTAATTTTCAAACTTTTTCCAGCAACAAATGGGTGAAGTCATAGATGCTATGTTTGAGAAAAAGGTATGTCATTCACTGATTTAGCTCCTGTCTATATGAATAGCTGCTGTTTGATAAAGTAACAATGCTATTTTTCATGAGTTTTTCATGTGCTTCATAGCCAATTATGGGAGTGTTTTTCATTTGCAGGTTACTGAAAATGACCATATGATTGACCAAGGGGATGACGGAGATAACTTTTATGTGATTGATAGGTAAGTTGTAATGAAGCAAGCATGTTATGATTTTTTAAATTTACTACCCATAGAGCAATCTTGGACTTGAACAAACTGAAAGATTTATTCAGCGATGGGCAGGTCTCTTTTGATTCTTTATTGATTGGGTATGATGTTAACAGATTTTTTTTTGTATCATACTCTCAAGAGAGTTTTTCTTTCATGTTTGTTCCCCAATAACTGTGACATCAGAGAAAGGCAAGACGAGGCCAATAATAATTGCTGCAACAGTCTATAAATTGTAACATTCACAACAGGAAAGACTCTAAAGCAAAGAATTAGAGCCATGCTGACTCTGAAGTCAAAACTCTCATCTGGCAATCCAGCAATAAGATTATTAATCACGTTAATGTCATGGGACAATTACGGTATGAAGCACTAGTAAATTAGTTCAGTGCCAATGAACACATGACCTACAATAGATAATTGCTCTCACCCCAACTAATTAAAGAACTCTTTGCTTATGTTTATTATCATGTTCTATGTGGAGTCTTTATATGCAACATCTTGTATGAAGATCAGAGATTACTGTCTGGTCTAACGGCTCTCATTTACATTGTGCTTAGATATTGGAAACAGAAAGCGGTATTGTAAAGCAGCTGACAAAGTCAATTAAAAGTACGCGAAAACCTTGTGGGCAAGGACAGAGATGTGAACGACAGTCACATATCTATTGTCTGATCTTGAGCAGTGTAAGGCATGAGGATTTCAATTTCCTGGAAAACTATGTCATAAATGTGATAGTCATGGCCCTTCTATTGTTGATACATGATTTGAGCACAGCTAAATATCTGCATATTCTATTATGTCTTCCAATGAACAAAATGTAGAGAATGCATTTGTAGAAGATCAACGGAATTACATGTATGAGTTTGGACTTGACTTGTTTATGAGAATCATTTTGTAGGTCTACATTATTTGATATACCACAAAGGAATTAATATCAGAATCCAAAATATTGACACAGTGAATATTATGCAATGTGTGGTTTTAAAAGTTATTATATAATATTTTGTTGCTACAGACCACCTACATTGGACGCAATCACCTCAATATTTATTTTTCAAACCATTATGGATATTGTAAAAAGTGCCCATTTGTAAATGTTTAAACATTCACAACGCCAGATTTCAGTCTGTTTTTATAAGCATGCTTTTTTCTCTTTTTTTTTCAATTGTCATTTAAAATGTTGCTTTGAATCTGCTTTTTGGAGGCAAAAGATGGCAGTTGCTTTTTCTTTTGTCATTTGCATGTGACAGTTTGACATACAGTTGGTCAGAGAACAGAAATTCTTTTATGAGTCAGTGACACTGTGCTGTAAAAGAAACAAGATTTATGCCAAGCTAAGTTGTTTAAAAAAGATATAACACTCTTTATGAAACAATGCCTGGTTGGTTGAAATTTTATGAAAATGTTATTCTCACTTAGCAATTGTGACATTCTCCCATAGTTTAAAATCGATTTTATGGAAATTTTCTTAATTTCATGGAACTGGAATGTAAGATAATGGTTACATCTGTAATGCTATAATGTTCTTTTATAGATACATAGTAATTAATGAAGAAATCTTCAATATGTGACAAATTGATGAGAAATGACTTGAAGCATTCTCAGAATGACTATCACTAAATAGTGTTAAAAATACAAAGTCAGGGACAGACTGAACAAATGTAAGGTCTTTTTATGACCAAATTTAAGTTTGATATTCCAGTTTTCTACATCAAACATGGCTGATGTACGCTATCCGGTAATTGTGTCTTCTGGTTAATGGCTTAGGATATTAATGTAGATTGTATTTCAACATATCTTTCTCTATATATGTTGGGTAAATCATAACAACAGGAAACAGTTATGTGACAGAAATATTCTGAGCCTTTTAGAGAAATATTCCTAAATCACAATACTGTTTCTTATAGTCCACTGAGATAAGTCTACTTGTGAAAGCCAAATCTGGACAAATTGCCTTCAAGTTGAAGTTAGATGAAACCTGATAAAAATGATTTGTACAAAAAAGCAATTATCTGTTTTCTCCCTTGCAAGCTTTTCTGATATTAGATATAACGGTCAAAGCAGAGCTACATCCATTACACCAGGGCCATCAGCTAATCTACACTTAACCTCCCCAACTGATCAATGGTGGCCTCATAGTCCACAAAATCCCTAAGATCTAGCCTTTACCTTGACAAACATGGCTAAGGCTAAAGGATCATTTAGACAAAATTGATGGGAATATTAAAGCTCATTCAGAAGATGTTTGCAAGAGAAGATTTGATATGATAGTAATTTAGTTATGCCATTCTTTGCTTACCCAAATTTATCAAGTGGCATGAAATGTTGGTGTCATCTTTTTATGAATTGCGGTATCTCAAAAAAACTTTTTTTTCCACATTTTGGCTTAACATGTACTTATTGGAGTATATTTCCCATCACTCTTACCATTGAATATTATGTTAGGTATGTAAATGCCATAATTATTGAAAAAAATCCAAATTTGCTAGTTTTTCCAATTTTACCAAGTACTCATGGATAAAAAAAAAAAGTATCTATGAGTATTGGGAGCATATTGAGCTATCATTATTTTTTTTCTACCTTTATTTCTTTTTGAGGGTGTGTGTGTAATATTTAGTAGGATTTTTTTCCACGAAACACTATGATGAAATTATTTATGAAAGGGTATATCCACTTTGAGCCTACAACATTCTTTTCATCACTGTGGTTTCAGCCTGATGTAGTAGAATGGCAAGAGGGATTCTTTTATTGATTGTGTTCCTGGATTTTGACTCCTCATTTGTTTACTAATTAGCAACATGAACATGCTTCATTTGTAAGCTGATTGTGTGATGGAAAATGGGCTTAATTTTCAGGCTTCCACTTAGTCCTGTGTTCAGTCGGTAGGGACTATGATAAATTATGTTTTGAGAGACTGTCTCAGAATCAAAGACCATACCTCATGTTATAATATACTGACATACATTATGTTATATATAAACATGGGTTCAAACTGACTCGTAGTTAACTTGGATAATTTTTTGGTAGAACTGTAGGAAAGGTCATGGCCAGTTAAGTGGACATTTTTTCTATGGCTTCTTGCGGTATATGTGTATATACTGTGTGAAACCTTGATGATGAATATGTTCTGTTTTAAATTCTTCTTAATAATTAGGCATTTATTTTGTTACATAAATAATGCTTATCTTTTCTTCTCTTTTTATTTAATTTCAGTGGTACATATGACATCTATGTAAAAGTAGACGGAGAGGATAAATGTGTTGGATGCTATGATAACACAGGTAGTTTTGGTGAATTGGCACTCATGTACAATATGCCCAGGGCTGCAACAATTATCTCTACTTCACCAGGGATTGTGTGGGCCTTGGTAAGATATTTCCATAGTTGAATACAAAAAGACGCTTTTTGTTTATTTACCTGTATTTTTGTTTCACAGAAGAAAAAAAAGTCTTTTATTTTAATATTGAGATAAATTAGAGCTTATTTCTCTTAATTGCCTCAAATGCCAACCACTCAAGATTGTCACGGAAATGCTGGAAATTAATCAGAATTCTAAAGACTGAAATTGCAGTCTAATTCTACGGCAAATATGAGCCCTAGTTGTGTTGAATGTCATGGCTTCCTTGTGCCATCTTGAAAATCTGAAGTCTTCAAAAGGAGTTGAGTCTGACAAATAAAATGCCTTTCTCTTTGGAGTGAGATGTTGAAAAGGCTTAACAAGAACACGACAGACCTCAAGCTGTCACCCAGCTAGGAAATCAAATCATAACTTCCTGTCCTAAGGAAATTGGTTTAAGTTGTGCATGTCTGAAAATTTACCTGTATAGTATGGCCGCAGTTGTTTATACTTTTATCTAGACATGGCAACAGGTTATTTTGAAAAAGGAATGTATAAAGAACAGAAATAAACATGGATAGATAGAACATTTCAAGTTGATACAGATCTTGTTCTAATAGAAATTGTTTAAAAGGATAATCAATTCTCTAAAAGCTGTTCATTTTAAGAATTGAAAAATACCTTATTGAAATTGTATCGTTATACTATGATTTTCAAAGATTTGTCTTTACAAAACAAAACTGTCCCCATTAAAGCACTCAAATCTTTTCTTATAGAATTTTTTCTTCCTTCTGAAGCCATTGGTTCAGAAGTGACAGAACGATGTAATAATGTCTCCTTCGTTGTAGACACCTGCCACTTTTGATCAGTTAAAATGCATTTTTACCTATCTTATTCCTTGATTGATATTGATATTTGTAGGATAGATCAACCTTTAGAAGAATAGTATTAAAAAATGCCTTCAATAAAAGGAAAATGTATGAATCTCTACTAGAAACTGTGCCAATGTTGAAATTTTTAGAGGTAAGTGTTGTAAGAATCTAAAATGATAAGAAAATACATGGTTAAAAGATTTTCCTTTCACTATTAAATGTATATGTTTGTTTTGTCTTTTATTATGATAACCACAGCTTCAATATATTAGAGCAATTTTCATTTTTCATATTTAGAAATAAAGTTTGATTGTAATTTGTTAATCAACACATTTTTAACAATATAAGTAACATTTCAACACATATTCTCCAGGGTAACAAGTTTTTACACCTACTTTTTCTTTTCCCTGAATTTGTTTAATGCCAACCTTTCCTTTGATAGCATATCATTTTAAACAACACATCTCTACTTTACTTCAGCCATATGAGAGAATGAATGTAGCAGATGCATTACATTCCAGAACATTTGAGGATGACGAGGAGATAATCCACCAGGTAAGACTGCCATGTTAATCTCAAGACAAGGTAGTTAATCTGACATAAATACACACTTCTATGGGAGAAAAACAGACATGTCAAATAAGAACATTAAACAAAGGCTTTTTACTGTGATACTAGGATATGCTTGTGGGCAGAAAAGAATTGTTAAGAATTCCCCATCGTTCATAGCTTATCTGATTTTTTTATTTTTGTCTTTGTTTTGAAAGGGTGACCAAGCTGACTGTATGTATTTTGTAGAAGATGGAGAAGTTAGGATAATGAGACACCAAGGGGTATGCCAATTTCTGTAGATTATAAAAGAAAATTGATATGTGACCTTTTTGTAAATGGAAAAACAAACATAATTTAGCAATCATTTGTTTTATTTTAAAAGGTTAGACGAAATTTACAACTAAATATAATTGCTGTGGCAACAAACTGTAGATATAAAACCTTTTTGTTTATAGTATCATAGCTTATTGAATATTATGTGAACTTTTGTGTCAATCTAGATAAATGGTCCAGAAGTGGAATTAACAAGGTGTAATAAAGGAGACTATTTTGGTGGTAAGTAGGAGACCAAAAATTACCTGTCTTTTATGTTTCTCATTTTTTTATTCTTCATACCAGTTTATAATGCCACAGGTAGAAAATATATTGCTTTCAAGATTGCAATAGTTATTTATATTGTGATGGAATGGATCTTTTTTGTGGGGTTGATGTTTACAAGACGCAATTAGTATTATGGTTCTCTCAAATAGCGAAGACATCAAAATGCATTTTTTATTGGTTGCATATTTTACAAAATTGACAAACTTTCTATGAATTTGTTTGAAAAAGACACTGAAAACAAAAAAGGTGATTCATCTCTCAGCTCCTGATATCATCTTAGAAAGATTTTTATCACATCTTTGTAGCTGCTGCATAACTGCCTGGAGGTTTCTTTTTAGCTCATGTATTGCCAGAGAGTTTTCTTGTATCTTGCCTAAAGCTAAACTAACAAGTGCAATCGTCAAAGAAATCAATCAAGTGCAAGAAGCAACAGGTTATCTATCATTCATGTAATACTTTTTTGTTTTTTTATTTGAAAGGAAGTAAAATTGTCTCTTTCGGTTACTCTCAGTTAAAGAGTATATCTTGTATGAAATGTTTGATATTCATAGGATTGCATAGAATACGCTTGGAATTTATAGTCACTGTTTTGGTTACTTGAAACCTTTCTTCTCTATTATTTTATTATTAGTTTGTTTCCTTTGTTTGACTTGCCAAGACAATTTCACAATTCCTCTTTAGTTTATTTCCTTGCCAGAATGTCTCTCATATTGGAAAATAAATGACTGGCAAGGAAGATGTAATCATAATTTTTAGAGAAAAAAATAAGCAGATGTATCTGAAGGGATTGCCCAAGGGTCTGACTTATCCAAAGCAATGTTTCCGTTCTTAATTCAATTCAGAGTATCTGCCAGCATTAAGCATAATACAGAAATCCAGTTATTCTAATAAGGCATTTGCCTAAGATCCAGATTTCACATGGGCATGTCATATGTGTAAAGGGTTACAGGGTTCACCTCTAGCCATACTTAGGATTTGATTGTACATGGAAAGGTATTGATTATGGTTGTACTACTGAAGTATAAGGATGCAATATTGTGTGATCAGTATCGTCATATGGTTTGTGATTTTTTTCCCATTGTCAGCTGAAAGGTAGATTTTTTAGGTTTTTTTTCCATTTATCAGTTTTCTAGATTCCCATTGAACCCATAAAAGAGATGTTATTAAGTTATTCCTAATTGTAGGTAGATCCTATTAAGATCCTGGGAATTTTTTTGGCCTAGGCTAACAAACTTAGAATATTTACTTTTCCATGATTATGGAAATATTGAATTTGAAAGAAAAAACATATCCTTTGTGTATTTTAACAGGATTGAGTCAAAGCCTGGAGTTGGCGATGAGATCAAAAACTCTAGCCATATCCTATTAGAATGTTTGAATGAAGGTAGAATACTAAGCTTTTGAACTAAGTCTTTGAGAGAAGACAGTCAGCGTTGTTCCTTCATTCAGTCCAAGACTATCTGTGCTGCCTATTACTTGCACAAAGAATATCAGGGATCAACTGAATGACGCCTTAGTTGAGCTAATAAGTCTCATTATCTATAATATCATAGACATGAAATAATTCATTAAGTATTGCCAGCAAGGTTACAAGGCAGAAACAAGATCAATATCTTTGTAAATATCAATATCCACATTTGACTGAAGATAATTATGGTGGTCTTTTCATTGATATACCGGGAGGTCAGATGTTGAAATGGGAAAAGTTGCTTTTTTAAAAAATTGTTTTAACCGTCTCTAGTGTGTATGTGCAATATGCCAAGTTTTAGAAAACATACCAGAGTTTTTGGGCTATTTTACAAAAAGCAAGGTGTTTTCATGAAGCAGCAAATCAAAAGAGTTTCTGAGATAGTACATTTGTACCTGATAATTTGGTCTGTTGTCTCTGTAGATAAGTTATATAATGTTGTGTGGAATTTCCAGATACTCAGATCTCACCTTCACATTTGGACTTTTACAAATTATTAAACAGTGTGAACTATTTATTCTCAGTTAATTCTATATAAGCTTAAAGCTCATTACTGTTTTCAAGATATTAGTTACAGCACACACACTTTATTATGTATCATTACACTGCAAACATTATTATCTTGGTATCATTATAAATTGTATACCACAAGTGTCTCAAACTCAGAGATAGAAAATGAATGCATTGGTTTTGTTTTGAATACATAGAACAAAAGGTATAAAGCCATACATTGAAAGCATATTTAATCATATCCCAGAGGACAGAAGACTCGTTTTCTTAATTAATGATGAAAAAGGAAGTCATTACTTTTTCCTGGACTTCCAGGTTTTTTTTGTTGTTGAGGGTTATTAAATGTTTACAAAACAACATGCTTTGACATATAAACATTGTAAAAAATGTCATTTTTATTCTTTTTAGAATTGGCTTTAGTAACAAAGAAACCCAGGGCGGCCAGTGCATTTTCATGTGGAACAACAAAATGTGCAGGTAAGGCTATTGAACTCTTCAACACTCCCAATCTTTTCCATCAACCAAACACCTCGATTCTATTACAGAATGGCAAAAACAGTGTTAGCAAAAAGCATTCTTTTCATGATTGCAGTAGTGGATGTTTGCAAAATGAAATTGTTCCACTAGCAAATCACCACCTCAATGAGCTTTCTGTAAATTGATGAATGGTTTCATTAGCAACACAAGACAAAATGAAATGAGTGGAATGGATTGTTTGTGGATGAGAGTGTGAAAATAGAATTGAAACAATGAACAAGCTTTTTATGATATAGTGAACATTATTCCCATGGGCAAAATTAGCATGGCTTGGGCTTGGTTCTTCATTGTGATATAGATATATAAAACAATCAAAATTTTCATATTCTAACCTTTAAAATTGTACAATTGATTTTTTTTGTATTATTTATATTGATGTTATGATTACTTCTTTTATTTAATTTGTTATTGGGGTTATGTTGGTGATGTGATCTTTTTTCAATGTGTGGCAAATTGATGCGTTTTATTTTGGTACACTTTGATATTAGTTTAAAGAAGTTTATTATACTGTCAATGTGTTACAAAAATGAACTATTACATAACATATAAAATATAACATTAACACCCGGCCCACCGGACCTATAAAGACAGTTTAGAAATGATATATTCCACTTATTCTATCAAGCACATTATTAGGTCTTAGTCAGTCACTTGTACTGTAGCTGTACATAATTTGTAAGCTATACAGAGTAAAGAGTATGTCCAATTTCTGAAATATATTTTTGGTTCAAATCTTCAGAATATCTTAAATTCGTTTTTTATAATTCAACAGGGGAAAAGTGACAAGTATATCAGTCATAGCTCTTTTATGATCATTTTTAAAAAAAAAGTTATTAGATGTAGATTTCAAAACTGGAAAATTGGATGTACTTTTACTCGTTAGCTGGTGGTGGTGGATTGGATGGATAAGTTTTAGTGTAAAGTAAACACATTTCGAGTTCAAGTAATGCATTTGCAAATACATTGCCATACAGTGAAAGAGAATTGTGGTGTTGTTAAGTCATCAATATTTTTATTTTTTTTCACTCTGCAAATGTAATGGAGGTATCAGGGTAATTAGGTGATTATTCTGGATTGCTGCTTCATTACATTCCCTGTGTACTTTATAGCACACTAGTTACTTGAAAGGGTGGACCAATGTTCGTCTTGGGCCATTCAATCATTACTCTGCAAGATCAATTGTATGTTATTATGCCTTGTTTGGCCAAAAAGTAGCATTTTTTAGAAATCCCCTGGATTAAAGTGTAAGAAAAACAAAATGACATTGGGTAGCACCTTCTCAATTCCAGAATGTATTGATATTTATATCATCTCTACGTATGTACTATGGGTTATGACTTCACAGACTTGTTGTGAAGCAGTACACCAGGGGACAATCACCTTTTTAGCAATACCAGGGTTACACAGAGTTTGTGATACCAAATTCATAGACTAAGTATTGTGTCAACCTATTCATTCATGCTTCACCTAGTTTTTGCTTGACCTTGCAGAATTAGATGTAACTGCTTTTGAACGCATGCTTGGGCCTTGCATGGAAATCATGAAAAGAAATGTGAAGGATTACGAAGAACAACTTGTAGCAATATTTGGAGAAATACCACAGCTTTAATGTTCTTATGACCTATAGATGTTCATGGTAATCTGAATTATGACATTGGTAGGCTGATAAGTTCGTTGAACAAGACTATGTGTGCCTGTGTGTGGAAATAGCATTCATTTTTAACTTTGATGACAATCTTTTGTATTCTGTTCTTTGACATATGTTTTTTCTTCTTCTTTTCCAGTCTTAGATGTACATGCTTTTGAGCGTCTTCTGGGACCATGTATGGAGATCATGAAAAGAAACATCTCGGACTATGAAGAACAACTTGTTGAAATCTTTGGAGATAAAGCCAGCATTTCAGATCTGCGATGATGTAACTTTGCTATATGATTGAAAATATCCAGCTCATTGTAGAAAAAAAATATAGATGACATTTATTAAAAAAAACTTATGTTTTAACAGTATTCCAAGAATCATCTAAAATTGTGCTATGTCCACTCAAGATGCTATTCTTGCAGCTGTTATAATTACAGACAAATCTACTTAGACTTACTTATGGAAACGGGTAAATTTAAATCTTGTTTTTATAAGTCATGATACAAAAGTTTTATGTTTAACGATTAATATTTTTGGTTGCACAAAACATTCCATTGATTCATTTGATATTGACAGGCAATTTGAAATTGTAATAGAAGTAAAGAACATTGAGAAATCTGATCTTTGATAATAACACAAGTTGCACACAAAAAAACCAGCAGTGTACATGATGATATGAAATTTTAGATGAATCCATTTTTGTTTTCTTATCTCAATTTCCATATCTTAACCTCACCCCTGAGAGAACAAATACTTGAAAGATATCATTATTGGACTTTCATTTGACATATTAAGTCCCCTACAGAAACATGTTGACACGAAACTTTTGCTAGATTTTATATAAAATCATCACAAAGCACTTGGAACATTTAAAATTGTTCATTTTATCTTTTTAAAGAAAGACTGTGCTGCAAAAAAATGAACATGTCAAATTTAGGACTGAAATGTACATAAAAGTTGTGTCATAAATGCAGAGGAAATGTAAATGTATCAGTATTTTAACTTTTTTTTGTTTTTGTTATGTTTATAAATTAATTTGCTAGTACTTCAAATATCTATTTATTTTCCTACTGCTTCTTCAAGAATAGCATCATCATTACATAATGCGTGGGACTGAATTGCATGATTTTATACCAAAATTTGAATGATTCTTTGCTTGCTTATTTGCAAACCTTTATGTTTATATTGGAGGTTGTGCTGGACAGAAGTGGTGTATATCAAATGAATAGCGTTTTCTTTTGCGTTCTAACATCAGGTGTTAGAAACAAAAACAGAACTAGAATGCAGATCTTATTTCAACATTTTTTTAAAAAATGAAACGTGTAGATAGGTTAAATGAAAACTGTTGATTGATCAACAATGATACATTATATAAATAATGATTTTACTGTTAAACTTGTTATGAATTGTTGTGATGTTTAAAAAAAATGATTCTTGCCACACTCCTAATTCAACTATTGCATATTGATACAGAGACAGAGTTTATATTGTATGTACAGCTAGAATTGTCCGGTGTGTGTTTTCTATAAAGACTTACCAAGTTGGTCAGAATGGTTGTGTTAGTTTGTTTTATAAGGACCAATACTTTTTATAGATTTCAATAATGTCAAGCGTAAACAATGACATTCACAAGATTGCTTTTTTTTTGTTTTATGGAAGTAAGGCCATAAAAGACAATGACACCTTTGTATACATATCATTTCATCACCCTGTTCTTCATTTGGTTTTAATTCTTCTTTGTATTACATTGATGATTTTAATTTGTATTTCTACCTTAAAAAAGGAAAGATTTCTTTAATATGAAACAGCTATGAAAGAGAATGTATAACCATTAAGAATTGCAGAAAAATAGTTACATTGACTTTCTACATCCTGTATATTACCCATCTCCTGTTTGTTTCCATGGTGATGAAGCATTCCACGCAGGTGATCTGAAATGTTTTTCTTCCTTTGTCATCTTCTTGAAGATAATCCCTATTGCAGAAATGGTTATTAAATCTTGTGATGTCCAATGGAATAAATCTGAATTTGTAGAAAGATCTGACAAGGCAACCTTGGAAGAAACATTTTCCTGTTGATGTTAATAAATAGCATTTACCTGTTGCAACCGATTGCAAACCCCTTAGAGATCACACCACCCGTAAAACTATGAATGACATGCTCTCTTAATCTAGACACATCTGGGAGTAGACTGTATTTTTCATTTACTCTGTTTAGAATTCCTCGCTGAAGAAGCCACACCTTAGACCCTTTCTTGAAAATTACCTTGAGTACAATGGAAATGCAATAAATAAAGACATTAGTGTGGCCCCATATTGTTCGTTTTATTCCCAAATTTAATATCATTAAAACGTTATGTTTTCTTATCTTGTGAGTATTAACCAGTTTAGGATATCAATTACATTAGATTTAATACCACCCTTAAATTGAAGTGAATAGTTGTAGACTATCACTTTACCATGTGTCTTGTAAACAAAGATGGTAGCAGTTTGCTTTTTGTTGTGATATAACTGGTTTAGTTACTCTCTGTTGATCAATGTGCAATAAAGTTACTTGTATTTTAGAGATTTGTTGTTATCTTTTCTTTATCCTAGTACCTTAAGTTAACAGCAAAAATAATTTAGGTTACAGGGTCACTCCTATTGGCGACATCAAAATCAAGACTGCAATGTTTTAGTATCTTGTGTCGCCGTCTTGTGGTAGAAAGGGAAGCATGCACATTCTAGAATCCCATAATACTGATTAAATAATTGATAAAATGTACAAACAAAAAACCCACACCTGCCTCCAGCTAGTTTGTATCAGAATTTTCTTAAATGGGTTGTGCAATTTGATACCTTAGTGTATGATTATCAAAAGATGTAAAGCTTTGAAGTGTGAAGCAATTCCTCTCAAACATACCATTTTATTAGTCATATTACTAATTAGGCCATTCCAAATTGATTTGGTTGATCATTTTTTTCTAAATAAGACTTCATTTGGCCTTCCAGTTTAAAATGACAGAAGAAGCAAAGTTATCTGATCTACATAATTATATGTAAGAGGAGGGAGGTCTGATCCCAGTTCCCAAAGAATCAAAAATCAAAATCCCAAATCCTGAAAAATCAAACATCAAATAAGGACACCC
>JAVSBT010178313.1:0-13930 GCA_033118115.1 Pharyngocirrus eroticus | reverse complement strand
GTCATCTTTATAGGAAGGGCCACCATCAAGGTACAGACATGAACGATAAATCGTAATACATGACTAGCCACTGTATAGTCTTATTCAAGTTCATGTTGGTTGACTAATATGTATGAAAAAAGTGATAAGAGCGATCTTTCTTTAAGTGTTATATAACTTACTTCATCTTCAACTGCAGTTAATAGAAGGCTAGGGTCTTGATGTTGTCTTCTAGATCTTTGAAAACCTCTTTCGTGAACTGGATTTGACATTGTGGCCTTTGAATTGGTATTGTATTACAAAATGGCTGTCACTCTGGATTGGTGTGGATTGGTCTGGATTGGTCCTTTATATTAAGGTTATACAGTTTACACGTGAGAAAAAAGCACCAATAGAGCACGGTGAATAGAGTGTTCTTTTTTTTTATCTATTTTTATGAAAATCCTGTCCAGGCTTATCTGCTAGTGCTAATATATGTTCATATAAAAACCAGGACAAACAAACCAAGTAGCCTTTTCTGAGAATAACATTATGTTGAATCAAACAACAGTTCTTCTTGGTGGGGGAGGGCAATAGACAAAATACGTTATAGAAATTTGCTTAAATAAATTGATGTGTTGCGTTTGGACTATGTTCTAGGGAAGCATTGCAGAATCTGTACATGTTTGTACTGTTAAACCATGGTTTTAATGACACAGAGCTGAATCAATATACATGTAGAAACATAAATCCATTCAATTATCTTGCTTTAAGCTTTTGATAGGAGGTTACTGAATTTGTACATACACATTGATATACCAATATCTTTATCTACCGTTCAGTTTATTGTACAATAGTCACCCTTTGTGACTTTGAGTGTTGTAAGTGTTTTTATTGAGTTATTGGTATTTTTTATAATTATGATATATTTATTTGTCATCATTGTTTTATCAGATTTCTTACGATCACTATCAATGATAACAAAATTAAAAACTCAAACAAAATAAAACAACAATTATTGATAGTTTTAAAAGTAACTTTATTGTACCAACATAGGTAAACCCAATACATATTTTAAAAAAAAGTACAACAAAATAAAGAGACATAAGCAATGATATTGCATTTATGCATTATATGGCAAGTAAATATTCTCATACTGGCAATAAAATTCAAATTGGTAAACAATATACAGACATTGCTAATTCAATTACATTTAGGTAAATGACCAACATTTGAATTATTAGTTTTATAGAAATAATAACATTAATTAAAACTGAAATTAAACATAAAGAATGCAGTAGTATCAGTTTAAATAATTCAGTCTTTATGCAGACAATTCAGTCTTAGTATTATGTCAGCATGTTTTTATTATCATCATATTTCATGCATATATGATAACTATTATTTATATTAATTTATCAGTCTTTTGTATAGTTTTTTATCCCCCTCTTAGTCTCATCACCATTTGAATATTTGATTGGTCCCTAATGCGGTACTCTGAGAGTCGATACCCTGGTAGAAGAGGTTTTCCTTGATAGGATAGCTTTTGTTGTTCTGGAAGCACACCCTCCTGTTCTTTGATTCGCTCCATCAGCTTGTCAACTCTATCTGTGGGATCTATTTGGACCCTCGTTAATTTACCAGCCAAGTTTGTGACATGAACTTCAATCTGAATGGAAAGATAAAAGCATAGTGTAAATACAAAAGTTTTTTTTTTAGTTTGAATACATTTGCAGGACATAGAGTATAGCCTTATCATGATGGTAATGTACATTTGTTATTAAATAATTTAAAACATGTCGAATGTCAAATCAAACAGTTATGTCCTTTAGTTCAGCATATTTGATACAATAAGATGAAAAAAGGTGAAGTAAAGTTTTCCCTTAGGACAATCAAACTGGTAAAAAACATCATCAACAATTAAGAAATATTTCAATCATTGTTGTACTCACTGGATCAACTACTTCGTTTCCCTCTAAATTCATGTCATGATGCCTTTGTCTGTGTCTTCCATTATATCTGGTAATGCTATCTGGAACTCTATTAACTTCAGCCATCTTCTTGTTTTATGTTATTAAACTCTTCTAGCTCCAAGAGTTAATTCAAAATATAATGATTTGAATACACCTTCTTTGATATTTATATAGTTTTTCTCTATGACCAAGAAATTGGGGATTTTTTGCTTATCTAAGCACAGGGTGATTCTTGCATTTGTTTGTCTAGTTCCTTTTGTAAACGTGTCCTTTTATCAATGGTTATTAGATGCCATGTGTGAAATGGCCTTATTAATTTGTACTACAAAAACCATGGTTATTTTCTTGGAGGTAAGTGATGATGAAATGCAAATATACGACATTGCCTGTCTAGATATACCATTCAGCAGTATGAAATACAAATCAAGATGATGACGTTTAGTGATAGCGTTTTTTTTAATTAGGAATTCAATTTATGACAGATCATAGTTTCATCACAATAAAAATGGTGTAGTTTGCTGAATTAATGGGGAAGTTTTGTTTCTGATTCCTTTAGTCTGTAGACATTTCAAACGTAGGTCACCACTGTATTTTTTATATTCAAGTTCTTAACAAAACAGGTACTGAAATGTACTTTAAACAAAATGGGCGAAAAATGAGATATTGTACCACTTAACCATGGTTGACAACTTTGTTTGTACAGTGTCTTCATGGTTCATCATGGTTGGTTTGCTGTTTTTTCACAAAAGAAGCATCATCTTGTTATTATTTTTAGCAGAAATTTTTGAATTTTGTCCTTCTTGATACTTTCATAAAATGGTGAAAATGTGTGTAACTATATCCATGACTATAACACATCCAGGAAAGCATCGTTTATATAAAAATGAATTGTTTGATATTTATCATAAACAATTCCCCAATGACACTTCCAGAACATAAATGTTACATAGTTATAGAAACAACATGTCAACCCAGTCTTCCTATTCTCAATCCATTTTATTCTCACCACCAGTGTTAGCATCAAACTTATCAGCTCCTTGCATCTTGATAACTATGAGCTGAAATCGGTTCTTACCCATTTCCTCTTTTCTAACATCATACTTATATTTTTCCTCTATAGAAATATATTCATTATGAATGAAATCCCTATTGCAATAACATTTTCTTTTTACACGTGTGCATTTCTTTTTCAGTTTGAATTTACACTTGTGGTGGTAATGCAACTCCATGTGCCTATTCCTCTTGTCAAACGTTATGTTTAGTGACGCCATTTTTACTTAATGCTTTACCTGCAGATGCTGGTGCCACGTTTTCGATTATATATACACAAAGACCCATTAACTAACAAATTGTCTGGGTTGTGATTGGACATATTATCATTAATTTATGGTTGAAAAAAGGTTCACGTCACAGACTACTCGGCCATACGAAAGGTTAAGAAAAATCAAATGTAACTATCCATCATTTAACCCTCAGAACAATAAAGTATTATCTTTACCAGAAACATCATGTCCAGAAGCTGATGAGTAATAATAAATGGTTTCATCTCAGAATTCAAAAAAGCAAGTGTTTTTATCATTTGGGTAAATATCAGATGTTCGAAATCTTAAAATAAGTTATCAATCAATTCTTAACAACGATGAAATAAATTACCATGGAGTTATAACATAAAAAAACAATTGATAAAAGGTATTATATTAAACAGATTATGCTATGGATAGATGAAGAAAATAAATGAACAAAAAATGCTTCCTAGGCCTGTATACTTACACTATAGAACAATAACAATTACATAATGAGGTTGCATAATTAGTTTCACTTATTGCAACAATTGAGATTCAATATAAATCATGAAAAGTAATCATATAGCATACGAAATGATATAACAAAATACACTGTTTATAGCAATGACATGCCTATTTTGAGCATAAATATGTATAAAAATGGGTAAATATATATTTGAATTAGTTTCATAAAAATGATGATATTCTAAAAAGGTCCATCCTTTAGTCAAATCAAATTTTCTAATAGTGATTGCTAAATATTTTAGACAATGGATTCATCATGCCCTGAGTTATTGATACCGAGAATAAGAATACATTGATGTATTTGTCCAATAACCATGGTTTTATGAATGTACAGTAAAGCTTAAGAAACGTCCTTATTTCTCTCAGTTTTTTTTCTTTCATCATTATTTTAAGAGGCAACATATTTTCAAAAGGTCTGCTTTTCCACCACCAGCTTTTATGCAATCAAAATTGAGCCATCGTATTCACCACCATCTGCATGTGTTTATAGAATCACACACCAATCACCTATTATCTATAGAAGGGAAAATAAGAAGTTATTTTAGTAAAAAACTATGGTTTCAACAATGTAGCCTAATAGAATAACGTTATCAAATAATATATGTATATACTTTTCGTCAGAAAAAGCCTTTATGCCATGAAACATAAGTATAATTTTTACATATTGACAGTCTGACTTCCTTACAAATGAGTCAAGTTTTCACATAGTTATCATAGATTTTAATCAATAGTAGCTTAAACCATAAAAAATGTCCCCACTTCCATTTATTTAGTGTTTTCAACCTCTTATTTACTCTTAAAGTTATAAATTGTATACCAATGACATAATTAACATTTCGGGATTCAGAAAGCAGTGAATAAGTCTCTTACATTAGGATAAGTGTATTCCACCTGGTTTGCACCTTTGTTGGCGTCGTATCCCTCGGGACTTATAGACCTACGGACAATAAAAACAAAGTCAACTCCATCAGCAGCTACATCCCAAGAATAGGAACATCCTATTGTGCTTGCAATAGTTGTATTGTTTGGATAACACCCACAATAGCATTTTCTGATTAAGCTTGTTTCTCCTGTTGTAAAAGTACAATGGCCTGAACCATGTACTTCAGTAGTGAAAAATTCTGTTTTGGCAGTCATTTTCTAATGTTCCACCGGTTGCTGAAGATATTTTGCATCTTTTTGATATCATGTCAATATATATTCATTTTGAAAAAAAAGCAAGTTAGTTATTGACTTTATAATATAGATGATGTCAGAATTAACACGGTTGAATTAAGGAAGAATTACATTTAGGTGAATGGATTCTTTGTCTCTTATAACCAAGCAACCGCAAGTGTGAGTAATGCAAACAAATCGTGACAAGGTTTTAAGGTTTTTAAGTTTTTTAAGGCTTTTCTACGTGTTCAAAATGTCTTAAACGATATTTGTTCTATAATTACGGACACATATATCAACAGATGGCACAGATCCATTTACATTATATTATCTAAAATAATTTCAGTAAGATATCCTTATAAAAATGTTTTAATGCCATTGAAATGATGAGAACAACAAACAATATAAATTATATAAGACGTAATGCCTGCTTTACTGACAAAAAACATGAAATATAACAAAGGCGGAAATATAAATAACTATCACAACATTAGTAAAATAGTTATTTTATATGATCACATAATATTATATCACATTATATCGGTATGAAATGTCTTTAAAGATAATAACTATCACGCCATGCATATAGAACATTGCCAATGAGATTAAACTTTTTGCCTGAGAAAGTAGAACAAGTGTAAATTAGTTTCGAAACCAACTAAAGACGATTGATCACAATGATTTAAAAAGAGGTCTGTAATTTTGAGAATGTGGTGCAATATTAAACAGATCATAGTCTTCATTTGTCTTTGTTACCTTTTTGCCCTGTTCTGGCATTGTTTCTTATCGGTTTGATAAAAACAAAGATTAATCTTCAATTACTGTATTGCATATATAGGATAGGGCATATTTAAAAGAGAGGGTAATTTTTCACAGTTTATGATTGGACATTTGCAACCATGTGACATATTGTTAAGAAATTTAGGTGTCCTGGTAGCTTGGCCAGGCACAAACATCAGGAAGTAACATCAATATGAACCACTTCAAAATATATCATGTTTTATACCACTGCTATGCATTTCACCAAACCATAGTTTTGACAGCAGACGTATTTCAACCAGTGAAGCAATTTATATACAAATTTAGCACAGATGAGAATAAGCACAAAACAAATGATTACATACCTTATGGGTCACCCCAAATTATTAAACGTATCCAATGTATCCGCTTACTAGCAAACATAATTTCCAAAGTATGAGGCATCGTAATTTGTACACAATTTCCTTTTCAATTTCACAACATAAGCATTTATTATTTTAAAGATTCATGCTAATTTATAGAGCATAAAACTATTCTTGTAAATTCAACACCATCACCTTCAAATATATTCTCAATCAAATAATCCAGTGTATCCACAAAAAAACTCTTGTGATATTTTTCACTATCTCCATGTTCTTAATATCCACAATCTTCATTGAAATGAATTTCATATTTTGTCAAATTCTCATACATTTGAGTTATTGATTGCCTTTTTTAGGCCACAATTGCTCCACTTAGTTATATTATTAGTATGTTTGGTTCGAGGTTCATGAATATTGAAACATGCACATTCCAAAGACATTACAACAAATTATCAAAACTTAATTCTAAATCCTATTCTTTTATGATGGAAGGTCTTCTTTAAATAGCTGATCAGTTAACACAATTCCCAAAGGCTGAAGAATCATAATGTCTACGAATATTTCTTTGCAATTTCAATTTCACAACATAAGTGTCAGTTGATGACTTGTGCCTATCGGTAAAAGTTTTGATAACTCCTGTTGTGAATTTAACACCATCATTTTCATATATATCCTCAATAGAATAATCCAGTAAAAATGATTTATCTGACCATTCACTACAATGACACACCCTGATGAAAACTTGTTCATCATCACTTTCACTATCTGAATGTTTTTTATATTTACATTTTTTATCAAAATGCCTTTCATTTTTAATCAAATAGACATAGTTTCCACTTGCCATTTTTAAGTCACAAATGCTTCACTTAGTTGTCACAATATCTATATGTTTGGGTGGGGAACTCATGAATATTAAATAGCTGAATCACGTGATTCACAAATGACGTCTTCCTTTATCTATATCTGTAACTTTTGGCAAAATTCCAAAAGAAAACTAGAAACAAATCACCAAAACTACAGAATTAAAAAATCCAAAACAGTAGCCCATTTATGTACATTACTTTATTGATATAAAATCACAAAACAATATCAAACCATTGCTCAACAACATTTAATAATAATTTCAACAAATAGCCAGTATAGTAAGAGATATTTTGCAGTTGAACCTTTTCATTTCACAATTGAAGAATCATAAATGTTCCCCCCAATGGAGTTCCCATTTAACACAGAAGTTATATCTTTGATACTATAATGATTAAGGCATGTTTTGTTTGTGAGGGGTGTACCATTAAATTTCAACTGCATAGAGCATACCAAGAAATATATTAATGGTATTGTTGTTTGCTTTACAATACTCTTGTACTATAAAACCATGGTTCTTCATAGAAAAATGGTGACTTCATGTTATCACACCATGCCATTTCCTAACCATTTTTTTAGCAAGATACCATAAGCTATAGTCATGCATCTAGATAACAAAATCTCAAGTTATTACAAATGATAATACTGTATGTTGAAGATAAAAAAAAGAAAGGATCTTTTAATATAATTTTCCCTTTATTTCTTCTCTGCTCTTTCTTATGTCTCAGGTATGATCTGGACTCACTGATACTACTTGTCAAATTAAGAACAAGAATTAAAAACAAGTTATCAAACAGTTCTATACAAAGATAAAATAAGTTGTTATGTATTTACAAAACAAATACACAATTGATAAAAGGAAACAATATATCAAACAGATTTTGTTATGAATGGATGAAGACATATAAGTAAACAAAACCTTCTTCTTAGGCGAGTATACTGGTTTAATTACAATATAGAACAATAACAATTACAAAATAACATTGTATCTTTTGTAAACTTGACTAGTAAAGATACTTATTGCAACAATTAAGATTTAATATAAATCCTGAGAAACAATCAAGAAGTATAATGATGGCCTAAGTCATTAAATGTAATGAAACGTACGATCCCAAAAGTTTCAGTGTGTCAAAAACATCAACATCACCCTTAGAACTATTCTATTTTACTTTTTGTGTATCCTGATATAATTTTTCTTAGAAATTGTGCTTTTAAATGATTACAATGTCTATTAAGATACTGACGTTTTTTTCTAGATTATCTAAGAACGTCAAAAATGACTTAGGCCATTTTTGCTCTAGACTGTCGATAAGTAAAATAATAAAATAACAGAATACACTGTTTATGTCTCAAGTAATGAGATAACTTTTTTGAGCATAGTCATGTATAAAAATAAGTAAATATTTATACAATGTATATGCATTAGTTCCATTTTTAAATAAAATTATATTCTTAACAGGTCCTTCATTTAATTAAATCAAAATGTGTAATAGTGATAATGATTGCTGAATGATGTGTTCAATTTCTCTTAATTGTATACCTTGAATTTTTGAGAGTTACTGATACAGAGAAGTCATTGATTATTTTGTCCAATAACCATGGTTTTATATATGTACTGTACAGCTTAATAAACATCCTCAGTTCTCCAGGGTTGATTTTTTCATCTTTCCATTTTTCATCAGCTTTTATTCTGTCTAAATTGAGCCCTCATAGTTACCATTATCAGGTTGTTTATAGAATCACACAATGGTTACTTTTTTTCTACAGAAGGGGATAAAGAAATTATTTTGGTTTTAAAAGCTATGGTTTCAAAGATGTAGCCAAATATGATAAACTTTATCAATTAATGATTGTATATATATATTTCGTCACAATGATGTCATTTCAAATGTTATATCCAATACAAAAGTCAAATGACAAGCCTGTTGTAAGATATCATCTTTGTTTTTCGTGTGTTAAATTTGTAACAAATGATTGAAAAGATAGCAGATTATTCTTGCTGCCATGAAACATAAGTATCAATTTAAACAAAATGATAGTCTGACTTCCTTACCTTTGGTTCTGGTTCATCAACAACTTTTTGAGATCCGAGGGTAGGGTCGTTAAATTTACGTTTTGTTCTTTGTGTTATGGTGAGGTGATAATGTTCTTCCTCTATTTTTTTCAATTCCCCATCAAAATCGTATTTTTCAATGTTTACGACATGTTCTGTATTTTCATGGTTACCACATTGGCATTTAATAGAAATCTTACCCCCCTCTATCGTGAAACTACATGTTTCAAGCCTATGTACCTGGTCTAAATATAAAACCGTTGGCACCGAATTATTCTCAGCCATTTTGGATTATTTTTAATTAGCTGAAACCAAAATTAAAGCTTCGATTGCTGCAGCGTCTAAGCACAAAAAAATGTATTGCTATACTGGTGCCTAATCAGGTTCTGCTATTCTATATATATGATTGGTTGGTGTATTGATATGCAGATGTGGTGCCATGGCATCATATAATTAGTTGTAAACAAAAAGAAAGTATTCACAGAACAAAATAATTATAACAGATATATCACAAGAAATAATTTTATATATTGTATAAAATGATTATTGTCCACCCTACCTTTTTGCAATCCAAGAAGTCACATAAATTACTCATTTCAACCTAGAAACCAACATTTCTAACACAAAGTAAAAAGCAAATAAATCAATGACAACCTACCTTAAAGATGGCATCCTCAATTGCGATGAAATCCTTCAAGGTTTAGTAGTAAACATAATTCCCATATGCTGAACTGTCGTAATATTTCGGAATTTTTTCTTTCAATTTTACAACATATGCATCGGGCAAAGAATAATGTTCATCCGTAAATGATTTTACGATTCCTGAAGTAAATTCAACGCCATCATTTTCAAAAATATCTTCAATAGAATAATCCAGTAAAAAGGATACATCCGTCTCTTCTTCACAACAACACTTTCTTATGAACACTTAATTGGTTGTATTCTTCACTATCTTCGTGTTCTTCATATCCACAATCCTCATCAAAATGGATTTCATATCTTATCAAATCTTTGTACACAAAGTTACCATTAGCCATTTTTGTGCTTCACTATAGACTAAGACTGTAATTATCATAATATAATTATATGGGTGGAGAATAAATTAATATTTATGGGTCACATGACTCATATATTAATAGTCTGTAAGATTTTGTTGTTGATTTTTTATCAAATTTCAAGAAGGGATTTAAAAATTAGAGAATGAAAAACAAAAAGTCTTGGAAACAGGAAACAATGTTTCACTTTTATTATTTTAAGCGGAAAAATATTCTAATCTGTAATATATAGCATGAGCATGTAAACACAAAATTAACAGCATAAAATACTTGATATAACATTAATTGACATGGAAAATAAACCAAAAAAGAAAAGGTACTAAATTGTAGTTAAGGACGTTATTTTGACAATTTAAAATAGAGAAATAATTAAATTTGTAAATCATAATGTCAGCAGTTGTGTTAAATAACTTTGATTGTCTCTTTTTGATGTTGCCTATACTTTGTGCCACAAAGCAAGGTTTTGAAAGTATATTGGAAGCTTATAATGCATAGTTTTTCAGCTGATTTACTCTTGTTGTACAAATAACACACAGAAATAAATAAACTTGAAATAAAGTCAGCAGTCAAATTATATGATGCAATGCAGCCTACGTTGTGTTCCACAAAACCATGGTTTTTAAATACCTGTACATCATTATGTGTACAGTGTCTGTTTGACGCAGAGTATGTCTTAAGGCATATAGAGAATTCACTGCAATGTTGTAAACTATATCTACATATTCCATATTTCTTCTAAAACGCTGTTTTTTCAATGTAATGATGTCTCTGGCAATGTCATGCTATGTAGTAATTGTTTGAAATTGTTACTATAATCATTTCAATATTCATGTTCCATATATTCACATATTCACATTAATTATTTGGAACCGTGTTTACTGACACATTTGCGTCATGAAATTTTTGGCTTATTGTTTTTTTAACTCCATTCCACCAACCTAAGAAAATATAATAAGAGATCCAATCTTTCCAACTTCCATCCGTATCATAAACGACATTGTCCGACATTGCTTATTGTTCTTGTTACGAAACTAAAGCTTTCTTCTTATCTCAATAAGTATAAGTGGCCTCTTGACTTCGAGGACGTGTGAATTTGAAAGTAGTGATATTTAAATTAAAGAAGTGCAAACATAACAGATGGCACTGGATTTCTAATTGTCTGCAATATTGGAAATTATCATTTACTTTGGTACAAAAATCTAAAAGAATAAATTCAAATATTATTGGAGTAGTAGTAGTAAATTTAGGTTTATTCTAGTGGTGCTGGATGTAATGTTCAAGGAGCTATTTAACGTCTTTGTAGAACAAAATGGCAGTAAATTGTCTACAATGGTATTTTGTGTCTGATGATAAAATTTCCCCCTCACACGTCACCAAAGGTTTTAAATAAATTACTAAAAGCAGGTAAGAGTTACGTTATCATTTTTCACGTATATATAACCACTTATACGTGTTCCCCCTTTTCTTGTATAGATCGTGGTTATCCTCTGATTTTGACTTAACATGGATTGGACAATATCTATGAATGCTGTTGCTATATGGTCTCCATTGGTTTATTGTAATGATAATATGATGATTTTCTTACATAAAAAAAAAATAGGTAGAAGTCTGGAAATCTGTATTCTATTTATTCCCAAGTTGGTTTGGTTTTATTTGATAAATAATATAAACATATATTATTTACATCTACATATAAACAATAATAAGTTACAAGATGAAAATAGGAATCGAGAATAAGAGTATAATAATGATATATAAGTAAATTATTTGCCTAGGATAACCAATAAAAGTCATGGACTTATTTCCAATGGGGTCCTAATACATTAAAATGAAACAAAAAAACAAATAAATCCCCCAAAAAACTATTGTGAAATGAGGATAAAAATAATAGTATTTATAGAGATTGATGACATTATGTTATTTTACAAGTTATAGGCACCCACATGAACAGGCAACGAAAATTTGTTTATGTAAAGTTACAAAAAAACATGATCTAAATTTTCAATGAATTTGATATTTCCAGCATGATAATTGCACCTAAAATTCATTGGTGCTATTTGTTGAATCAAAGCTGATTCTAAATTAAAAGGCCTGAAAACTAAAGAGACAATAAACGATAATTCAAGGGGTAGATAATGGTACATTTTTAGTTCGACGGATGTAAATTCTATTGTGAAATGTACACATATATTTGATGGCTAGAGGAAACCCTGCATTTATATTGTTGTACAGCAATACGTCGTCACTATGCGATGACCTACTTTCAAACTCATGCCACATTACAATTACTGTTTCCAGTTTGTTAGATCTACCCTACGATTGAAAAAGAATATTGTCATCGAGGGGTAAGTGGTTTGGTGGCGTTCTTTCTCAGAATAGATGGTTAGATTATATTGATAAACTTTTTCTATGTCTTATTACTGAACTGCATGTTGAACGGTAAAGTCTATTGATATAACATGGCGCTGATCTTGGCTTGCTTTCAGATGTATGCTAGTAGCTGCTTCAAATGCCATACAGCAAAAAACCCATCTTTTTCACAATGTTCCATGGTTGTGTAGAGGCTTTTGTTGTTGGGAATTCGTCAGGGTTTTTATAACACGATCATTTTACTACAATCTAGCTATTTCAAATAAATACTCAAGTTCATAAGGGGTTAGTTTATGTGTCTCATTTGTTGATAGTACTTTGTCTCAGCTCCATATTTGAATCCTGAAGCAAACATACACTATCAAATTAAAAGGCTTTAGTACAGTACTTTACCTTCTGGGGTGTTGATTTCTTTTGGTTTATAATTGTTGAGGTTTATGTCGTATTATAAGACATATTTCTTGCAACATTTTGGAGTTTGACAACGTATTTACCCTGTAAATCTTCTCCATGTGCTATGTGTCTAAAAACTATCAGGTTTCTTCCATTTTTGTTTATGGTCTTTGACCCGTATTTACCACAAGTGCACAATCGTTTACACTTGTCACCCTCAATCACCCACGTACATTCCTCCTTCAGGTGTCTTTCTGTTTCAATATCTCCATATATGACATCACTCATTTTGAAATATGAAAATGTAAAAGTTTTTTGTGAATTATCAAATTTGAAAATCACAGCACTACCCACTTAACATGGTCAACGTGACGATAAGGGTGTAATAGCTTGCACTTAAAATCTTCTTGATAGTCCAGAGTATGAATTGATATTACATTTGTACAAAGGTATCACGATTGAGATAAACACCAGTAGGCAAATCAACCTGTCATGATTATCTGTTGAATATCAACAAAAAATGAAGTATATTTTATTCAAAACCATTTGGTAATTTGTGTATAAGCTACTTATTATGCGGGTTCTATAGAAAGGACCACAGTTAAAAAAGCTAAAACCATATTTGTGACGCACATACATATATATATTCTGTTCTATACAAAAGAAAACAATAATATCAAACATGTGTTATCTGTTTTATTTCTTAATACATTACAGGTTTGAAAGAAATTATCTATACATGAAATTATTTATGCAGCAATTCATCTTCTAAGATATTAATTTACACCTGTGACATAAATGATTACATATTATATTGAGAAAATACATTTTTGGTTCTATGCTTGGTATGGTTATAATCTCTAAGGTCTTTGGTTCGAATGTGGAGTTGACAGATTTTACTGGCAGTGTATAATTGGTAGAAAGTTTACAAAGATTCTTGTATTGACAGTTTCACTGGTAATAAAGTGTTCCTAGCACTTTAAGGCATAGATAAAAGTAAATTTACTTTTTCATTTTGTTAAAATATGCAGTCTAGTCATCAATTTTTCACACAACATTTAATAATTTTAGGGACAATATTGTCACTCAAACAACATATTACGTACATGCATAGTTGGGTATTCAGTTTATAATGATCAATGATCGTCCTTTGCTAAAACAAAAGTGTTTGATTCCAGTATTT
>JAVSBT010178202.1:0-13932 GCA_033118115.1 Pharyngocirrus eroticus | reverse complement strand
TAACGTTAGATCCGGGCTAAGCATTCTGTAACACTGTACCGCGTTCATAGCTCAGTCGACCCGAAACCTCTCTAATAAGACATTACTATAATTATGTGTATTCGTAATGCCTTCACTTTTGAAAACGCCTTGCTAAAAATGTAACTCAATACTTTCACTTTGAATCTTTCTGCTGCCATGCATAGTTACACAGAGAGAGAGAGAGAGATACGTGTATATTTGAAAAGGCAGTGGTGATTACCCTGTATGATGCACGAAAGAGCACAAATTAAACAATACCAGACTCTTACCATACATGATGATAAGAATCAAAATCATCTTTAGTGTATTGTGTAAACCAGGTCATGTTGAGACTGGGTGCTTGGTACAGCCAGCTTCAATGTAATTTAGAGACAGAAAACCCTATACAATTTACAAATCATAAAAATATGTAACTATATAAAAGCCATTGCAAAGTGATTAGTTGGTTGATTGATGCCCCCTGGCTTTTTTTTCACAATTAATTATTTTTTTCAAAATGTTGCTTTTTTTTGAATGCCGAATAAAGGCAACACAATCATTCAAAAACTTTGCAGTCTTCTTTACATACATTTTTGGCTAATATTATTAGTAATAATGGAGAACTAGAAAAAGGATATTTGTACACTCTAAGATATGCATGCATAATCCATGTGAATTCAAACACTTTGATATGTTCAGTTGTGTTATCATGAAAGAGTGTAGAAAAGAAAAAATATGGAATGCCCTAGATCATTTTTTGTCAATATGTATTCAGGCCTTTCTGTCTGGATTACAAGATGAACTTGATGTAATACTTGTAGGATGCTATTATAGATAATGCATATAGATGAAAAATTAAAATAATGTCAAGACAAAGTTACTTCAGAATATATTTAAGCTCCTTTTATTCATGTAATTCATACACAACCCTTAATTATTGTAACCCAATAGCAATGCAGATTACCATTAAGCTAACATAGTTATTTTACAAAAAAGTGACAACTTTATGCCTCTTGCAGTTTAAGTTTTTTTTTTCTATTTTTGTCAACAACCCTCAAAATTATTCACTATACAAATCCAATACAATAGAATGCAAGATTCAAAATAATAAAAAAACATGTTTTTTTTTATAATCAAAAGGTGTTCTGAAAAAAAAAGATAAAGACTTTTTTTTTGTCATAAATGTGAGAAAGATCTTACACACAACAAGATGATTGTATACATGTACTAGTATTATATATAAATAAATCTTTATTGTCCCACTGCAGGGAAATTTTTCTTTTAAAGTTACAGGCAATGGGTGCGTATACATGTATATGCAAATGTGGTGCTGTGCAAAAAATACAAATACCTAGTTTATACAACATCAAAACAGTTTGTTTTTAGCAGTTTATTACACAGGTGTGACAACAGACAGTTGTAAAAGGCTTTACAAAGGAAACACCATATCAAGAGTCAAACTTAATAAATATACATTCAGTTATTGTTGAGATGACACCCTTTTAAGCTATTGAGTTTTATCACTGCTCTTGGAACAAATTTTTTTTGAAACAGTTTGTTTGATGTAATACTTGATACAAATCTCTGTTTTGGTATTTCAATGCTGGGCCAAATTTGTATCCCAAAACTCATTGGACCGTATATTAGGAATGGCCTAAAATGATGATGTAAATAATTCTGAGTTGTGACCCTACTTATTTGCCCCCATTCAGACAGGGGAAAAATATTGTTTGGTTTACTATATGAATAATATATAGTTCATGCCATATATATGTAAATATGCATTTGCTAAGTAACCTACCATCTTGCACATATATTACACAAAATACAAAGTATTTTCTTATAATCTCTGTTTTGGTCTGATAACAAGATTGGTTACTGTTCTTAATTATACATTATCGGTGGCCATTTTTTAACCATTACTATAATTAGAATGAAAATATATTTCAGAGTCTCACGAATTTCTACTTTGGACATATTACTTCACTTCCCTCTAATTTTCTTCCACAAGCCCCAAACAAAACCCTTTTTATCCTTTTGAGAGGGAATGTCAAAGTTGTAGATTCCCCCACTCCTTGCCAAGTTCTCGAGACCTAATTCTAGCTCATCAACTTTTCTTCTGATGACAGACAACCTGTTATCATTGATTTCCTTTGTCTTCAAAATCCCTTGTTCCCGTTTTTCTGCAATGTCAGCAAAGCCTTCTTCTTTCAACCGTTCCGCATCTTTTTGCCTGGCTTCTTGCATGTTTGTAAACCATGCTGTAGAAGGCCTATCTCTATTCAAAATTCCTTTTCTTACATCAGCATTCTTTTCAACTAGCTCCTGCTCGATTTCACTTTGTTTCTCTGAATAAATGAATAAAGAACAAATGTATTGTCTCAAATTATATTTAAACTCTTTTTCTGACTGGTCCTTGATTAAAAACTACTTTCACGTGGTTGATAAAAGAGAGTCTCACGTGGTTGATAAAAGTAACAGAAAATGTGTATTCACAAGGCTGAAGAAGTGTTTATATTAACTTGAACACACACTATTATAAATATTAGTGATATTCTGTTTTGTTCGTGATCAAAAGTGTTAAAGTTGATTCCATGCTACCACTTAATATCACTAACAATACAAAACATCCCAAGTAAGACAGGAAGAAATGAAAAAGTTGGAAAAACCTGGAATGAGTTATGTTGGCTAGCCCAAGATAGATCAAGGTGGAATTCCTTTGTTGATGCCTTATGCTCCTCAAGGACCAAAAAGAGGATTAAGTAAGTAAGTAAGTAAGTATGAGTGTAGCATACAACACTAACCCTTTTCCTTCTTCTCTTCCTCTTCCCCTGAATGTTTTACTTTAGTAGTTATCATTTGAAACGATTCCATCATTTGGATTTCCTCAAAATTTGATTGCTTCTCTTGGAGAAAACGTATCAGAACTTCAGTTTTCTAGAACATGAAAAGGAAAATGAAGATAAGTCATATCTTAAACGTCATTAACAGATACCAATTTAGAAGTTCAGGGCTACCAGACCAGCTTGTATGTTTTCTTTTAGATATACCTAGCGAAAAATTCTATCAAACTTTTATGAAATAATGGAAAGGGAGGGAAGGGGGGGGGGGGGATTTGATGTTTAAAACCATCCCTGTTTTATGAGTAGTGGGAAAAACAGAATTTCTTCCATCTTCTGTGTCTTGATTATGCAATATTTAGTGAAGTGAAGGTAAAATAATAATACAAGAGTAAAATATATTGAACAGTTGTGATAAGAACCATGTAAAGTAGCTATTACCTTCATCCCTAAGTCATGTCTTCCCATGAATGTAGAATGTATTTCATTCAAACTTTCTTCAAAATCTCTTTTTCCATCGAGTCCCTTCAGATCACCCCTGACCATTTTTTTCTCAATTTTTTGAAACATTTCTTCCAAGATGCCCTTACATTTGATCTCTGATGCCTCCCGGTGTATTTCTCTTTGTTTAGAAGTTTCTACTTCTATCTGACCCTAGAATCAAAAAAATTAAATAGAAGTTTTTTGATATGTTATCATATCTAATAATTATATTATCATTAGTTCCAATCCAAAATCTATTAATACCCCCCCCCCCCTTCAACAGTTTAAAAGACCTTGACCTTTAAATTCAAGTGGAATTCTCCTGACTTGTCATCAATAGCCTTTGAGCGGAACAATTCTAAAGCAGCAATTTCTGCCTTTTTCTTGGCAAAGTGAAAGGCTCCCAAAGAGTTCGCAGGTGGTGGCAATGTCCCAATTTCTGTTTTGAATAATTCTGTTGCCTCCTCCACTAATATTTGATTTTCAACTGCAGCCATTTTTTCTACTGCTTCTTCAATGCAGGGGGGAAGCTTGTTTTGGATACTATCCACATAACTTTTCAAAAGCTCTGACAACACTAAAAGGAAGGGATTAAAAAAAAAAATCAATACTAAGTAGCAAATAAATTATGTTATTGGTTCCAAGATCCATATTTAGAAAAAAATTATTCAACTTTGGACACAGTTTTTTGAGATAATTTCTTACATCACACAAGGTCTCTGCATTCACATGATCAAGGCCAATAGTGAAGACAGAAACATTGTATTAGGTAAGAAATATCTTAATAAAAAAAAAAAATTCAACTTTATAGATAAATTAAACTGCACACAACAGATTTTTAAAAGTTACGGCTCGATTAAGGTATTTGTCAATCATTATTCATTAAGTGGAGTTACTATATGCCATTTGCTTGGAGAATATGAGCCCAAACTGCAAGCAGATTAATTTCTTCAATATCACTTTGGTTTAGTTTCATAAATGAAAAGCTTCTTAATACGTACTTCTTCCAGTAATCGGAATTCTGTTCCTAAGTTTTTTAACTGGACACTCATCCAAGATATGGTTTTTGAATTTTTCCATGGTACTTTTAAAATCTTCATCAACTTTGGAGTCATCTCCATCAGCCATCCTCTGACAGACCTTGGAGCCACCTGGTGTGTCGATAGTAAAACACTTTCTAATATGGAAGTATTTCCTGATGCATTCTCTGGAGTAATTGAACTAACAAATTAATCAGAAAAAAATGTTTAATGTAAAATCACAAAAAATATGATATGCTGTACATTGGTTAAAACTAAGAAACCCTAATTATATTAACATGAAGCAGCCTCCCCTCAAAAACACACCCTCACTCCCAATATATAATGGAATGGAATTTTATAAATTCATATAAGACTATCTTTGGAGTCACGTGATTGATTTTTCAAAAAAAACCTTGTGAAATGTGTCCTACCTTCAAGGTCATTTCATCATCACCTTTTCTAAGTGTAAGACATTTTTCAAGATAGTCGCCATCATACTGTAGACCAAAATCTCTAACTGCCACAACAAGTGTTGGGAAATAAGCATCAAATTCAAGATCTTCACCAGACTTTCTCTTAGAATCAACCTTCAATTTGTTAGACATTTGTGTCACAAAACTTGCAAGGTCAAGGACATTGACAGTATTATACATAGGTCTTAAAATATCTCAGTGAATCCCATATGCTATAAGATAGAAAATGGGTTTCATGAGCTATTTTTTGACAAACAGTATTTCAAAAAAGGCGAATTCCAATTTGATGGTAGGTGCACTGTAAAGTAAAGTATTGTTTGTGGAGATGCTTGGTTTACCAGGTAAAATGTCATCAAGCGTCGATTTTGTGATAGCATCAAATCTCTACTTTGAATTAGTAATAGAAGATTCATTTTCCACTACTAAAGAAAGAAATACCCAATTCCATTGTGAAATGTTACTGTTTAAATTTATTGGAATCATGCTGCATGATAATCTAACATTATTTGTAATGATAGTGTACCCCCTCCCCCCCCTCACACTTCCATGTATAGATATATAAATATAATGTCCCATTATTCAAGGATACGAGATATCATCAATAGTTGAAGAATCAATACTGCCCTTAATGTTGAGGACCAGAGTACTGCCAAGAAGTGTAGCTAAGCAAAAAATCCACATATCATTATCTGTATTTGCCTGGATCAAAAGAAAGAAAGTAAAATCATTCTTCAAGTGCAAGTAAAGGGGTGCTCATTTTCAAAATGGTAATGTCGTCTTAGCAGTAAAAAGAAAATCAGTAAGGAGCAGAGGCTTATGTTCATAGATGTTTTTTAAGGGCATATAAAACTTCTCAAACTGTTCAAGATATCATTTAAACAACATTGAAATATTTTCTTTAAAGATATGAAATACAAAATACAAAAATAGCAATCTTTTTATCAGTTGTAAATTTGACAGAGAGCCAAGTTCTGTCTTTGAGATTTTTCTTCTGGGAATTACCTTTCCTGGGGCACCTATACCCTCTGTGTCTAGCAGAATTAGGTCATGACCTGGTTTAGTTGGATGGTCAACAACCCAAATCCAGATACCATGTGTTTGTGCTTCAATCGTGGCTCCAACTTTGAATCCTGATAAGAAATCAAAAATGTTAATAGCCCCCTTTCTAGAATTTCTCTGTCTGATACAATCCTTTACTCATTTCTCAGAGACAAGATTTTTCTAAAATAAAACTGTACTGAAAAGAATGAAAACTTTGAAAAAAATACAGACAAATAGGATCATAAACTTATGTTGAGTCAAAAAAGACAAGAATGCAAAGAATATAAGTGTTTAGAAATTTAGAGTAGTATGCATAGTATGCATATTATCCATTATCTTACTAATAATTGATGAAAGTCTCTCTCAGAAAAAAATAAAATCTACTCTAGGACAAGCATCAGCTTCTATAAACAAACCTACTTTTTTCGTTGTCTCTTACATCCCTTCCAGCCAGTTTATTCAGGAGGTATGATTTTCCAGTTCTACTTTTTCCAACGATTGCTACAACCACGGCAGGTTTTGTCCTACTGGACAATGCATTGATAGTGTTTTTTACAAGATGTATTCCATGACCACCCTCATCATGGCCTTCAGTTGATATCAGCTGCTTGGGAACTGAGGTCAAATCCATCTTTTTGTTTTGTAGTTTGTTCAAGTAGTTATCTGGGACTATTTGGAAAAAGAAAATAACTGCCATCTCAAAAGAGTTTTAACAAATTTGAAGAATATAAATATAAGTAATAATTATATGAATATTAGATGGGATTTGAACTTGTAAATTCTGGTCTGAAAAAGCTTTAATTGCCACATTGAAGCAAATTCTGACCAGATTTCCTTTGATAAATTCCCTTAGAGATTTTTAAAATGACTTTTTAGATATTTCCATACAAGCAAAATACTAATAAAATATCATCCAACTGTGGAGAGGTTTTTTGAAGAAATTCTTAAAAAAATATTGACACCTATAAATACATGTTTTCATTATTCTGAATGCATTACAGCTATAAATTGTCATGAAATGATATATTTTAAGTTAGATCTCTATAGATAAGTATTGCCCAAAGCTAGGACAATTAGAGCCAAGGTATTGCTCCATTAACATGAAGTTGAAATGTTGTTACACTTTCACTTTCATTTTCATTTCCATAAACTCTATCAACATAAAGTGTCAACAACATCTTATGTAGCATCAAAATATTGAAAAGGTCTCTCTGACCAACTTACTCAACAGCATAGTAATTCAATTCAAAACTTTGTTTTCAGACTCAGCTGCTAACGCAGAGGTCCATAGAAAAGATACACAATAGAATACAAATGAGACTCTGTACACAATTTTACACCCATACCCTAAATACCCAGACTATGAAAAAATAGCATTATACAAGCTATTATGTATCATGAAATAAATTCATTCAGTTGGTATTATGTATTAATTGAAAATTTTCTTCTAACTCATCCAATGTCATTGGACTTCATCTGGATTATCCTGATGAAGTCCAATGACATTGGATGAAACGTTGATTTCAAAAGTAAGTCTCAGGTGAGTCAGAAGAAAATTTTCAATTAAGCTATTATGTACTTGGAGGATTTTTTTATTATTGACTTGCTATAGTACATGAACAGTATTTCATTTTTGTTGGTGCAATGCTTGGAACTCTTACAATCCATTTATTTGAATATATTGTTTGAGCAAAAAAACCTGTTTTGAGTTCACATTCTCCTATGTATTTTTATTCAAACTATCCTTGAATATATTTGTTTTATATAATTATGTGATATGACACATACTGTTACTCCATAAAGTTATATTCTAGATGGAAATTGTCCAGGCTATGTAAATTTTGGTATGATGATTTTACCTCCGCCTATAAAATGGCCTGTAGTTTTTTTTTCCACAAAAATTTTGCTCCACTAACTACCTAGCGATGATTTAGAATGTTCATACTACCACCCTAACTAGTCACAATTTGGTTACCCTGCAGGGTAAACAGATTTGTGTTTTCAGGGTGTCAGCTCCTTGACTACTAGAAGCAAATTTCAATTGAAAGAAATAAGTCAATAAAGTATACAGCAGTTTAAAAAAAGAGGATTTAAATTCAAAATTCAAATTCCAAAAGTGTGTCTAAGTTCTAATGTTAGCAAAAAAATCTTGTTAGTTCCAAGATTTATGAACTATACGATAAATCATTCAACTTTGGAACATTGTTTATTTCAGTTTTTCCCTTCACAGAATCATGGCCAATGGTGAAGGCAGAAACCTTGCATAAGGTAAGACATTATTGCAAAAAACGATTTCAAAGTTAATAGCTAGTCATTTAATCTATATACTTTTCAATGTCAAATGATTTGTCTCAATTACAGACCTTGTAAGTAGTTGAAAATAGCAACCCAAAATGTGATTATTTTGCCACCACTAAAAATCTTGTTTTGACACCCTTTTACCATCACTGACAAAACATAACTATTTTTCTAAAAGTGTATAGCTAGGGTGTCTTTTTAGGCATATCGTATATTGTACCTAAATGTATAAAAGCCTGCAAAGGCACAATTTGTTGTCCGTCCCTCCCCCTTCCCACAAATATCAAGATATCAAGATATTTGTATCCATCATATCAAACTTCTATAACAAGAGTAATATAAATGAAAAAATCAAAATAATATAGGCATGAAATTGTAGGTAATTTTATAACAAACCAATGTCTTGTATATTTCAAATTTCTTACCTGTCTAAATTGATGTGTAAAGCATCCAAGTGCTCTAGTTTCTAAAAAACGAATACTCATAGACACTTTTTTTTCTCATAAAAGTGATGCAGGATTACACAAAGACGCTGCTGTTTGATTCAAAATCAGTCAAATGAAACATGGTAGGTAGTAGATGATAAACAAGTTTATGTGTACACATGTATATGCACATGTATAAATACAGGATCTTCACTCTGATTTACAGCAAAGAAATTGTAGAATAGAAAAATAATGCAGCTACATGTATTTTATTTATACTAGAGTTTATTTGTATCATGGAACTTGGAAAATTTCATAAAGTACATTACAGTTACTCTTAACTTTTGTATCTTGATTATCTTCATTTTTGTTCGAATTTATCTTTGCTTTTTTATCTATTTGTTTGATGTGTTGTTAAAGAAATTGTACTGTGTCTATCTATACCTGTATTGTTACTAATTTCCATTGCTAATCAAGTGTTTTCGTGTTTGAATGTTTTATACTTGTTTTTTTTATCATGATTGTGTAGAAGGTAGAAGTTCACATTAAATATGTTGCCTTTCAACCACCAGATGTCACCCTGTTTAGTGTTATATCAATATTTTAGAAGTTGAGCTTAGTTAGGAGGATGTTTTAGTTATATCTTATAGCGTCGAAATGCACAACTCCAGTTGAACAACCTAAATAATTTAGGTAAATTAACTTCTAAAAACATATAATTCCAATGCTGAAAAACAAAATTCAAATAATTATGGATCATTGAAGCAGAGACCTCTTTTTTTTTTATAAATATGTCCAAACAAACGATTTTTCATCTGAAGCATAGTCACTATATTGAATGATTTTACAGTTAGGAAGTAGCAGGCGAAACGGGACAATATAATGATATTTTTTTAAAAGATAAGAAGCAAAATAAAAGGGAAATAGACTAATTGATATCCACTAGAGGTCGCTAAATAACTCGCATTTATCATGTCTTTGTGAATCCAAGCAAACATTTATGTCTGTGAAAGAGTTATTTGAGGGGGGTGGAGGGGGGGGGTCTGATCCCAGTTCCCAAAGAATCAAAACTCAAAATCCCAAATCCCGAAAAATCAAACATCAAATAAGGACACCCCCAAATCCCAAATCCCAAATAATTCAAATGCAAAATACCAAATACCAAACAATTAGAATGTTCAATCCCAATCCCAATCCCAAAGAATAGGTAAATCCCAAATCCCAAGAAATTAAATCTGAAAATCCCAAATCCCAAACATTAAAAAGGCCAAATCCCAATTCCCAAGGAACCCCTCCCTCCCTCTTATTTCTGTCCCTCAAACGGACAAGGAATCTAAATTTGCCCTATTTTATTGTTGACACCTTAAAATATCCTAAGAAAATTGTGAATTACTTTGGCAATATTCACAACTGTTTTTTTTTTCCAGTTGTAGTCTATTGTAGAAGATTTCGAATATGAGCATTCTTACCTTAATGAATCAAAAGGGGGGCTAGAAGTAGTTAAGGTTACAAACAATAGAATCTTCATGATTTATATGAAAGAGTTCCTTAACACTCCTTACTCCAAATGTCTTAATCACAATATCAAATAACATTGTACTGAATGGGAAAACTGGTCTGGTATACCAGGTCACAGACATTTGGAGTATGGACTGTTAAGATGAAACTTTAAAAAATTATATGGAAATTGACAAGTTGTAGCCACTGTGAAAAACAACAACAAAAATATATATTTAGATGTTTTATTTCTTAAATAATATTGTTTTATTAGACTACATAAATATACAAAAAAGCAGTCATCTGTAGTAAACCAGTAAGGGCAAACCTGCTGCCATTAATTTAAGATCTAATATTTTTAAACAATTACAGTTATTTGTTTTTTTATTATT
Source organism: Pharyngocirrus eroticus (assembly GCA_033118115.1). NCBI lineage: Eukaryota > Metazoa > Annelida > Polychaeta > Saccocirridae > Pharyngocirrus > Pharyngocirrus eroticus. The sequence continues at coordinate 3,461 of JAVSBT010178202.1, read as the reverse complement.
CATTTTCATATGTATAAACATTAAAATAATATCAATAAAATCATAATTTACAAAGGGTTTCTTTCAATAAAATATAACATGAAGTGTAGCACAAAGTTTTTTTTTGAAAAATTAAACCTATTCAACATTTATATGTTCCTTAAATACTCTATTTAATGTACAGTCTATTCATTTTGTCAGTTTTTCAGTTAATTTCACGTCAATTTTTTGTTAATATTTTGTACAATTAGCTGTGATGCATAGCTGATCCAAATATATTAAGTTAGTTGTTTTATATACAAAATATAAAATACTAGTAAATAGACAAACTTTACAAAATATCTTAACTTGCCTTGCAAGAAAGAAAAGGCAAATATCCCCCCCCCCTTTTTTTAAATTTCAATTACTTTTAAAAGGCAATGAGTAGTAGAATTATATTTTTCCTTATTTTTCAGTTGCTTTCTCAAAGCTTTATAATACTCTTCCATGACCATGATTTTAATTGTAATATTACAAAAATAATTAAATGCCAGCTAGTAACTGATTGAGAATTTACACTATATTCAGCTATGAAAAACCCTTTTCAGGAAGTTTTCAAATAACTTGTCATCAATCACAACTGAAGCTCTCTATTCATCCATTGTATAGTTGAGAAACATGAATTTTTACTTTATAAATTACTTAACATTCAAATACACAAAGTGACATTGACTGACATAGTACCCTTATTAATATTTGCTAATTCTGTAGCTCATTATGAATTTTGCAAAACTTTTTTTCATTGGCTTTTGAGATACATTGTACCCTTCCTGTCTTACTTTGGTCTGCTTCTAGTGGCGTGGGTTTTTAAAAAACATATTGTTTTATCACCAAATACACAGTTTTCTTCATACACAATTTAAGGACAACCAAAATAATACATATTGCAAAATATATTATGCTATTTTTGATATCAAATTATTTAACCAGACAAACTATAGTATCATGAGACAAATTCTATATATATTCAATGTCCCAGACTAAACTACGATGCATAGTTCATCTGATGATTAGGGTAACCTTGATGAAATGGTGACCTTGAAAGAGCGGCAGCACATCTGTCAGGGTCTGTCTTCAACTGTGGGACCACTCTACTATGATCAGTAAATCCTTGGGGGGAGGTCAAATGGGACAAGGTGATGGGTCCACGCTTAGGGATATTGAGATTGGAGCTGTATCCCAGACCACACAGGTGCTCTCCTAGTAGCCCCAAATACGCTGTGTCTTTGGGTTTCTCTTTGTTTCCTTGTCTCAGAAGAGTTCTTAAGTTGAATCTATTGGAAAAATAGAACAAAATTTGATGAGTCAAGTGATAATTTCATAAATGTTGAACTTTTTTTTTAAATTTGCCTATGTTATCAAATCATCTGGCAGTTTATTTGCTATGGCATAGTGAGAAAAAAAAAGTTGTTTTTAATGAGTTGTTAGAATAATAAGGTTTTGTTTATGATTTCTTCTTGATCATGTTCAAATCATACAATGAATGAAATAGTTTTATAGATCTACAACAAAATAGGTGCATCATCAATATATATTTATCATCCAATCAATTCATAATGTTATCCATAATAATAATATTTAATATTCCGATTACTAAGTATACATGAAACAATTTCAACACTAACCTGTAAGTATATTTCCTCCCTGGGACTTTAGTTAAGATGAGTTTATCATAGTAATATCTGACCGCTCTTGACATTTTGTCGTAGTTCATTCCTTTCCTACGTTTACGGATGCCCCATTTCTGGGCCACTTCCTCTGGATCCACCATTCTGAATTCTCCCTTTGTCCCCTCCCAGGCAATACATGAAGCGTTCTTCGAATCTGCTAACAGCTCAAGCAGGAATTGCCATAGCTGTATTTGTCCAGAACCTGGAATATCAATGTGTTTTTTTGCTTTTTTAATATTTTTGAATGAACTGTTAAATATGCAATAAAGTGTAACAATAACTCCGGAAATCATGTTGCTTGATCTATTTTCAAGACAATTAAATGTTGTTAAATACTATAAGATTGTGGAAAATTTTACAACATGTAATTGTCTTGAAAATACATCAAGCAACATGATTTCCGGAGTTATTGTTATATATTTACCAACAGTCTTGTTACACTATATTTCTATAAATTCTATTAATTATCAGTTGGCATTGAATTCTAGTTAAACTTGCATTAATATTTTTAATTAACATGCATTTCAAAACCATTAAATTTAGACTGATGATCAATAAGATAAAGAAATATTATGATTTAAAAAAAAAATCACTCACCAGTATACATTGCTCCCAAGGATTTCAGTTTGTCTACACAATCTAGATTTTCATCTATAAAGACAAAAAGACAAGAAAACCATGATATAGCTATAGTAAGCATTGATTTATACATAATTACTTAATAGGAATATCTACATGTTGTTTCACAAACATGTTTTAAAACATTAGGCCACACAAGGCCTTTTGTTTATTCACAACCTTTACTTTGAGCACCATAATTGTTTAAGTTTTAACATCACATGTATAGATAGAAGAAAAACAAACCTCCAAAGATGTGTTACAAAAATTAAGGTATTTCTATAATCACCCCACCCCAGAAAAGAAATATTTTTTCAATAAATAAAATGGTGAGGGAAAATATATTTAATATTATATCTATTCGCCCCCAGAATATAATGCAATTTATTACTTTCAAATTTATATATTCCCGATATTTTTTTAAATGTGATCATTTTTGGAATAAACCCTGAAGAGAGTACTTGATTACTCGAAACATGTAGGTTTCAAAACGCATTTGAAAAGAAATTTTCTTTTGTGTTGGACTTTATCATTATTTTCTTTTCTCATTTATTCAATCAGAACACATCATGTATAAAAAAAAGTCTTGACAATGATATCAAATTGTTTTCAATAAAACTTTTGCCTACCTTTAACTTCCTTTTCAACAGAAAAGTCATTCTGTGGTACAGACCCATCACAAATCTGAACAGCAGAATAACATGGGTTAAGTCCAGGCTGACAGTATGTGGTTTGGGGGTGATGGTAGGATCCAAATTGGTCTGGTTGCGCCCTGCAGTCTCCCCAAGGATAGAAAGAATTCATATCTTCTTGTTTAACTTTGTTGTTTCTATTTGACTCTAAATATTCGCTGTAGGATGGTGGTGGAGGTTTTTTGAAATCTTTATTTTCTCTCGCTGTCTTTTCTGATTTTATCTCTTTTGAATTAATTTCTAAACAGTCTGATTCCGTTTTTACTATTTGATTTGAGTCTAAATTTCTCTGAGAATTCCTCGATGTGATGTGACGTTCACTTCCACGTACTGCTCGGTCGTAAGGTTTCGAATTAACTGAAGATAAGTCGGCCCATGTGTTCGCTTTTATAATACTGTTATTTACAAAAGTTTGAGAATCATCTGAGCCAGCCAGATGGGGACAAGAATAGCTTGGAGCCAC
>JAVSBT010178091.1:0-13932 GCA_033118115.1 Pharyngocirrus eroticus | reverse complement strand
TCTCCCTAAGACTGCTTTTTACGGACTTTCAAATATACACGGTGTCAACTTTGAGTTATTTTTTAAATTTGAAAACGAAAAAAATATCAACCTGTTACAGAATATATCTGTCATTTGGGTGCACCATTACCAATTCCACATTCAATTTTGGGAAAATTATTAGCAGAAAGTACTTCAATACAGCCGTGGGTTTTAAGGAGACCGAAAAATGTCTCCCTAAAACAGCGGTCTCCCTAAGGCTGCAAAATAAATACTTTTGGTCTCCCTAAGAGGTAAATAATACTTATATATATATATAGATGACTTCTCTTGGAACCATATGGATCTATAGGTTTTATATAATGAATGATTATTTTAAATTCAGAGTCTGAGTCTTTGGAAATTCTGTTATGGTATGTTCTATTGTTCTCTGTTATAAATGGAATACATTTTATGCTTCTGAAAACAGAGCATTCAAATAAAAACAATCTTTCAATTAAGTTTTAAAAAATGCAATAGCTAAATAACTGTCAGGATGTTTATTACAATTCATGGAACTACATTACTTGGATAAAATCTGTGGAAAAGGCACAATTTTTTTGGTAATTTTGAAATACTATAATTATATAATATCTTTCATAAAAGGCTAAATTATAGCATTAAAAATCAAGCAATTTAGAACCCTCTTTGTAATCCTTGCTGCCCCATTCACACCCACCCTTCAAAGAGAACATGTTACAAAACAGACAAAGTTTAGCCCCAATTGTGATATTGGGATGAAATATATATAATTATATACAATTATTTGCAAAGTATTGGCATCATGCCTTCGTTGCCCGGAGTTTGTTTATTTCTGAAAACTATCTTGTCAGTTTCTGACATCTTGAAGCAATTATATGTTCTTATTGATTATATAGTACCAGTATTTCTGCTGGCATATGGAAGAACATGAGAATCACACATGACAACCAGACAAAAGCTGCATCTAAAACAATACTAAACAAAACAAAACAAAGCTTTAAAATATCCAATGAAGCATAGCAATCAGCCCTGGATAGATAATCAACCATACAAAAACAAAAACGTTTCAACTTTCATCTTTCATGTTAAATTCATATCCAGACTTGAAGGATTAATTTTTTGTTTTAAAATCAATCCTATCACACTGTCATTAACATTACATGATAAAAAATGAAAATAATTGTGTGAATTAACGACATAGGAAAAACATGGCCAGAACATATGATGTGAATGTTTAATGTTCAAAACAAACTTTATGTTTTATATATTTTATAACTATGGAATGTATTGTCTAAAGAATGTCATAATGAACAAGTGGTGTTAGTTTTAATCCAGCTTAAGGCTTATTTTCTTTCAGGTTAAAAAAATAATTAAGTATTGTAAAGTAAATCAGAAATATCGGCTTGTTTCTCTATAAGTCTAGGTCAATCATTGCCTATAAGCTATTTAGATGTGAGACATAATTATATGATATAATTATGTCTCGCATCTAAATAATCACATTTTCCTGCAATAAATTGGTTTTGCTTTTTATTTTTAGCTGTAACTTCGCTTTTTAATTTGAAAATTCCACCCATTTCACGACTCTTTCCAATTTTTATGTGTCTGTTTTTCAGGATTTTTAATTGTGTCTTATTAAATAAAAAGGAAATATGATATTTTATTGCAATGTATTTACCAGCCATATAATATATGCATATATATATTCATTATAATTTCAACCAATACATTACCATTGGTGAATTTCCATTTTTTTATTTAAATGTGTGCTTTTGTAACGCAAAATTAAGTGATATTCTCAACAACCTACTGCTATAGAAATTGTGACATCAGCAGGCTTTGTTGCTATCAAATACAAAATAAACATGACATTTAAACCTTTCAGACATCATATCAGTAATGGACTTTTCAGTTTGTGTAGCGTGTTTAAAGAATATAACATTTCATATTTCTCATCTTTAAAAGTCAATAACATCACTTTAATTTTTGCTAAGTCATGGAGGTGGATTTGAATTCCTTGGAAATATTTGACGGAAAACAGGTGTAGCTATACAATTTATAGGGTGAGAAATATAAGGAAATATATTTGTGAATTAATCTGACTTTTTCATTAATTTTTGCAGATTACATAGCAGCCAGAGTGAACTAATTAAAGAAAAGAAGACATACACATTATTTCTATAATATATATATATATATATATTGAAAAGGATCATTATGGAGATGTAAATATCACAAACTAAGCGTGATATAAGAAGACAGAAGAACGTGCAATCAAATACTTGCAGACAATTTTATTCAAGAACTAAACATTAAGAGGAAAATTTAAACGCTTTTACTAACATTCTTGGAACAATTGAATATAACAATGATTGATGAGAAAAGATTGTAGCACATTTTTTGTGTCTTGCAGTTTCTTGAGAAAAACTCTAATATTCCTGATACACATTTGAAATAAATCATTGGCAACACCCAATAGACAACAACTAAAATGGCAGAGGGGTTTTATCCAGCAGATCTATGTGAGGACCTGACATGTTGTGTGATATGTTATGAGCCGTTCCATTCTTCTAAGAACCCAAAGGCACTGCCATGTCTGCATACATTCTGTGAGCATTGCCTACAAAAGAGTATCATTGCTCACAAAAAAGCCTACACAAAACACACTAAAGGCTCGAAGACTGGAAGCTTTCCCTGTCCAGTCTGCAAAGAAAAAACGAAAATCCCAGACAATGGAACAAAAGGATTCAAGGATGATTTCCGCATTCGTAGAATTTCAGATATTCTCTCAAAAATGACAAGACAAGCTTCAAAAGATTCCCTGATTGATGAGTCAGAGACTACCATAAATGAAGAGGGTGCAAAAGAAGATACTGCTGGGAAATGCGCAGTTTGTCGTCTTTTGAATGATGAAAGTGAGGCAACTTTGTATTGCTTGGAATGTGCAAAGGCTTTGTGTGCTGGATGTGCAGAAAAACACTCCACCACAACAGTAACCAAGGAGCATAAAATAGTTCCTAGAAGAGAGTCCTTATCTACTGAGATGTGTTGTAAAGTCCATTCATCAGAGCCATTAAAGTTTTATTGCAGGAGTTGCACAAAAGCCGTTTGCATTGCGTGCACACTCTCTGAGGAACACCCAGATCATGAAATTGTTGAATTGATTGAAGAAAGCGATAGAATGAAAGATCAAATCACAACAATGTTGAAGGATTGCAAGTCAAAAATACCACATGTTAAAGCAAAACTTTCAGACTTTGATAAGTTGGAACAAAAGTTGTTGTCTAAAGAGAAACAAGCCAACAAAGCGATCCTAGTGCGCACTTTAGAAGAAATGTCAAAGGTCAAGGCCAACCAAGCAAAAATGGAGCAGGATCTTGAATCTCTCTGTAGAGAAAAGTATCAAGATATGAAAAAGAATTATGTCACCATGAGAGATAAGGGAGACAAAATGGGAGAATTTTGTGACTTTACGGAAACTCTATTACAAAGTGGACAGTGTTTACAGATTGTTGGATCCTATGATGAAATCAAAAGTAATCTGGATGGAGTCATGGCTTATGAAATCCCAGAAATTGAAAATGAAAGCGTTTACACAAAACTAGGGCAATTTGACACCCTAATATCGGGTCTTTCTTCAGACCTTGGCAAAGATGATGGAGCAGCCAGGGCATCCATCTTGGAAGATATCAGAAGTGTTGCATCTCAAATGAGGAGCTTCTCTATTACAAGAAGTGATACCAAATATAATGTCTTAATGAAATTTGGCAAGAAAGGTTCAAGAGATGGGGATTTTAATTTCCCAGCAGGTGTCGCTATCTTACCTAATGATGATATCGTAGTGGCTGATCTCCACAACCACCGCCTGCAAATTTTTGATAAAAAAGGGAAATTTAAAAGAAAGTTTGGGGCAGACGGTTTCAAACCATGCGGGCTTGCCATTACTAAGGATGGCAACATTGCAGTCACTGATTGTCAAGAAAATGCTAACTGCATCATCATTTATGCACCAGATGGCACCAGAAAAGCTGCTTTTGGGTTCGGAGAATTTGACTACCCATTTTCTCTTGCAGTTGATAGTAGAGGGCGCTTCATCGTTTCTGATCCTGCCATAAATAGAATCACCATCCTGCATTCTGATGGCACACTGATGCGTCGTTTCAGCACAAAGTCCAAATTTGCATTTTATCTGACAGTCAACAACAAAGATGAAATTATCTTATCTGACTGGTTCCACCACTGTGTTAAAATCTTTGATCAAGCTGGTCATGTGATTCGTAAAATTGGAACAGAAGGGTGTAACGATGGCCAGCTCTTGCTTCCATTGGGTGTCGCCACAGATAAACGTGGAAACATCTTAGTGCTAGATTGTAAGTGTGAAAGGATCTCCACATTCTCACCAGATGGCAGGTTTGTTAAACAATTGATCAATAAGGAAGACGGTTTGAAGTACTCCAGAGCTATGACCGTGTCAAAAGAGGGGCACATCATCATCACATTGGGTGATAATAGAAGGGAAGTGCCCAATGAAGTAAGAGTCTATGAAATTCAAAATAATAATGGCAGTCATAGCAATGGTAATGGTAACCATGGGAATGGTGAATGATTAGAGCAAGTGAACGAACATCCAATTGAGGGGTCAACGTAAGGATTATTTAGCATTGGCCCAGACAGAACTGTAGGATAAATTTCTACAGGTCTGCATTCAAATTCCTCGGTCCAGTATTTTGAAAACACCGTCCCAGCTTAGCACCGCTATGTGCATTCCTTTAAATCTTGGACAGTAGGAGAATAAATCAATTGTCTTGTATGGACCCCAGAAGTCAGAATCTAGGGGGGCCTTCATCATCTGTGGGCTTGGACCAGCATGCAGACCCTTAGGTTGACCCCTGTTCACAAGTTTCTAAAACTGTTTGATGACTATCCAAGAAATTATTCAAGAAACAATTATAACTATTTGTTCTTTTATTGGCCATGGTCAACGAAATAAAAAAAATATTAGTGATGAAGGAAAAAAGAAAGGATGTTCTATTATATAATGTGAATTCTATGATTCAAAGCATTGTTTACTTATTGCATAGTGCACACACATATTTTACACAGATTTAAATGAAACAAAAATTGCTCTTCAAAACATAGAAGTGTTCTGATGCAGATTGATTGCATCAAGACCATTATGAATGCATGACATCACAATCTTACTTATTTTGAAAGTTTTACCACAATTTTTTAAGGGTAAATATACTAAAAAAATTGAAAGAATTCACAATCCCATACTTTAGAACCCTTTGGCTTAGCACAGGACACATGCAACCTAAATCTGGCTGAATTTGCTAGTAGTATGTTTGGATTATGGTTGTCTGTGGTAAATATTATACAGCTAATGAAATGCAATTTTTTTTAATTATATAATTAGTAGAGTCCCTTTATAATTTATATTGCAGATTTTTAGTTTTTATATCTTAGGCCGTAGCCCACTGGCTCTGTGGAAAGAGACACAAAAGGTAAATCCAAGTCTCTGTAAAAGAAAATCAGGCAAAATCTGGAAATCACATTCATATTCATCCCTCAGCATATTATATGGTTGATAAAAGTCCATCCAAATATAAAACATGCAAAATATGAATGGATTTGAATGACCCCATGATCTGTACTTTCTGGATTTTGCCTGGTTTTCTCATACAGAGCCTCATTAATCCTTTTGTCTCTCCTTCCACTGCTCTAACAGACCCAGTGTGCTACAGCCGTTAAACATTACTTTGTGTGGCATTAAATGGCTGGAAAGAAGACATTTTTAGGATTATTTTTAGACATATTGGGGCTCTGGGAATGGAAGGGTTTCAAAAGGAACCAACATTTTTCAACATTTTCTTAACACCTCTCTGCTACCCCCACCCCCCCTATCATAGACTCAGCATGTCTTTAAAAAAAAATCTTATTGATACTTGGCATTTTAAATTGATATCTGCAAAAAAATTATTAGCATTTATATTGTAAAGGGGTTTTTTTGTCTTGTAAAAATCATGTTAATGTATTTGTTATTAGAATTATAATATATCTTGAAAATGTAACTGTATTGTGAAAAAAATTTGGTATCATTCTGTATTGCTTGTGAACATGTAAGAATAAAACTGTTGTTTTGTAAAATATAATGCTTAGAACTCTTCTTGTATTATGTAATTAGTTTCTGTGTACTAAAAGCTAAGAAATTTTGTCATGTACATTATTCACATTCATGAAAAATTCATTCTTCATTTGGGGATGGAACCCGGGTCGCTGGCTTGGTAGCCGGAAAAGCTGACCACTACACCATGGAAGATGTCACAACAAAGAACTCAGAAAGTAAAATAAAATAGACTGTTTACCTTGAACAATGAATCTTGTTAAAAACTCAAATCCTGATACCCTACCCACACATCCCAGTACATATGAGTATTTTTCATACAAAATTAAAACATTGACATAATAATATAAAAATACATTTTTGACAGGTTAGACAATTGTTTGATATTTTCACTACTAAATAACATATTCATTTTAATAACACTAGGTCTAGTATAAAAAAAAATATAAATTAGTGATGTTTAGTGTTGTAAGTGACATTAAGTGATAAACTAGGTGTCAACACTAGATTTAGTGGTTCTGAAATATTACTATTCTGTGTTGCTATTTTGTTCGCTAATTAGCACTGTCAGTGAAAAAGAGCAAAACTCATAAGTGATGAATTAAGACCACTAAATTTAGTGTTGACTATATTATATCACTAAAATCACTAATTCCCATCAGTGTAGTATTCTTTCTTCCATGAATCCAACAATTAACCACAAATAATTAAGATACGTGGATATTATATAAATGGTCAAAATGTTCAACAACTGGTTGTCAGGATTATCATTAATAACTAGTTAATCAAAAGTTCTTAATCTTGGAAAGCTTACCTCAGTAGATGCAATAATGTTAGCTTTGCTCTTCAATAAGAGCAGTGACCACTTAAATGGTTTCCGTATTCAATTAAATTGATCATAAAGATATGAACTGTGATATATGTATGGAGATAAATAATGCCTGGCAATTAAGGGTATGCAAGTTCTTCCCAAGAACTTTTATCAAACAAAATTTACATGCAACGTAGTGTGAATGTGGCTCCTTAGAAGACCATGATCACATTCTACTTGGTTGCAGCCAAAGAGAGGGCTTGGAGGGAGGACTCTGTGTGTTTTTCGATTTTGACATTACTTCTGACACAGAGGATTGGCTGGACACTGTGGTGTATTAATTATTTGACATTAATTATTTGACGTTATTATGTTCTATGTTGTTTTTGGTGTTTTCTTTAATGTTTTCACTATTTGGACCAATTTCTTTATGTATGACTTGCATTCGATATATATATATATACATGCAACGGCAGCCATGCTTGCCAAGGATACAAATAAACATGAAAATATCAAGACCATTTCCACAATGAATTTTAAATTTTAATATTCTTTTTGCTTACATGAAGATATGAAAAAAAAGAGAGTAAAAATGGGAATCACAATGCTATTTTTTCATATTTCCATTGAAGATAAAAAATATCAAAATTTATTCCAGTAGGAGCTAAGATTGCTCTTACCTGTTATGAAAATGTTTAGTTATATTCAGAATGTTTTCAAATTCACAATTTAGTGGCTCAAGGCAATAATGGCTTGTGTGCCATATTTCAATTGTGTGACGTAAACCATTTTTACCTGGAGCCACACAATTAATACAAACAACAAGGTTATGGATATTTTGTACGAGGGAAATCAAAATGTAGAAGGACATAAAGAAACGATAAATAGATTTTATAAATCAATTTATATTTCCCACACAGATGTTATGACCCTGCTTTAAACCTAAGTGTTGACTTTCGAGTCACGTAAAACATCCTTATCATAAGGGTTTGTAGATTTTTTTCCTGGTATTGTAGACAGTTACTTGGGTAACATCAAATACATGCTGTAAGAGTGTAATCTTAGTATTAATGAAAAAATTGTCAAGGAGATTATCCAAATCCTTCATCACTATTTGCATTCTTGTTAGGAATACAATATCTCACTTATGTTTCTATCAAATCGACAATTTAGAGCGAAATTGCCTAAGTTATCTTTTGGCGTTTTGAGATTATGAAGGAAAAACGTTCAGTTTTTTTCAATTCAAGACATTTTTAAAACCATTTAGAAGGACTATTTCTTTGAAAGATAACATCAGGATATACAGAAAGTAAAAAGAAAATACTAAGGATATTTTGAATAGTTTTAGGAGACTTAGTCTTTTAGGGACTGTGTTTTCATTAAATTCAATGACTTTGGCAACTACACTAAAGTACCCAGAAAGCCTCTAAAAAAATCAAGTATCATAGACTGTGTCGGAGTTAACGAGATAAGGCCCATATCCCGTGACACCTGCCCGTACACGAGTATTTTTTCACATTAGGATGATATATTTTCCAAGGTTTCGTCTTCCTTACGATATTCTTTACGTAGCATGCTTACATGACAACACATGCTACCAGAAGTCTCGGACAGCGAGACTTACACACCAAATTGTGATATCTACATAGAAAGGTGGGCTATGATTCTGTGCATAGGATGGCAACTAATTCTTGAGAACAATTGACTTAGGCAATTTTTGCTCTTGAGTATCAAAATGTGTTTTAAGCTTGAAAAGAATAGATTTCATTGTTCTTGGGAATGAAGATGATTGGAGAATGATTTTTCAAGGCAATGTTGTGTGCGTCTTGATGGGATTAATATTATTATGCTTCAAAACATGGACAAATGTGAGTACCCAAATATAAGGGTGTGTGGACATTGCAGCTGAGAGTTATCAGATTACAATAGTTTTGTATTTTAAAGAATAAGTAAAGGTGTAGAAATGGATACAAGCACTAACTTTGAAAAGAAAAAAGGGATAGTAAGAATATAAAGAGTTGGTGTGGTTTTGCTGCACAGTCTGGAAAAATATCATTTTTTCAACAGTGACTTTTATAAAAAGTTAATCTTATAGTCAGATATGCTAAACACAAGGCTATTGTTTAAGACAGTTCAAAGTATTGTTTACTTTCAAAAGTGATTCACTTTTAATCAAGAAAGATAAGCTAGAAGTCAAATATGCAGACATTTCAGAATACGACGTAATTATGTAAGGATTTAAAAACAAACAAAAAAACAGATTTCATTCAGGAGAACCATTTCAAGAATAGAAAGGGGTAAAATTAAGGGTAGCAGAGAAGAGAGCAGATTCAAACTGTTTTTTCCAGTGTATCCTATCTATCTAAAAACAGATTTTCATAAAATGTAACAAAATTACATATATATATATATATGACAATGGATAACTTTACATGGACATCAGCTGAGGGAAACAGCTCTATAAGCACTACCCAAATTATCAATATCCCTATTTGCAGAGTCGGGGAACCTGTTATTACAATACCAATTCCTGAAAACATCACCAAACTGATGAATGGAACTATGTCATCTTACCCCACTTGGGACATTGCGCTGAAAATCACTCTGTATTCTTTGACCATGATTGTGACAATTCTAGGCAATTTCATGGTCATATTGGTTGTAGCTTTGAGCCGTAAAATGAGAACTTTGACAAATATTTTTGTGATGAATTTGGCCATTTCTGATCTTTTGGTAGGATGCTTGTGCCAATTGGTTGCTTTGGGAACATCGATATATCCAGTTTGGCCTTTTGGAAACTTTATTTGCCGCACAAATCACTTTTTCCAAGTTCTTGCTCTGATTGCAAGTGTCTTCTTCATGACTGTTATTGCAGGAGATCGCTTTTTAGCAATTGTCCATCCACTGGGGAAGAAATTATCCTCTGAGATGGCAATTGTTGTCATAGTTGCGGTTTGGATTTCTGCAGCAGCTGTTGCCTTTCCTCATCTGTTTGTTTGGGAACTGAAAGTCTTACGTTGGCACAATTTTGATGACTTTTACTGTGAGGAAAACTGGCCAAAGTATTATATTGAAGTTCCCATAGATGGTCGTATACATTGCCTCAGCGAATCACCACAGAGAAAGGTCTATTATGTGATTCATGTATTTCTATTGTATTTTCTGCCCATGGTGTTGATGTTGGTGCTTTATCATAGGATAGGTTTAACCCTGTGGAAAAGACGGTTGCCTGGTGAACAGACTGACACAGCTTTGTTGGCACAACAAAAAGCCAAGAAAAAAGTAAGTTTTTAAGCTACATTGAGATAAAAGAAAAAAAGATTTGGCGGGCATGGTCAATTTATAGTGCCAAAAAAAACAGCCTAAGCCCAGATAACATGATTGACCTTTAAGAAATACTCTGTTATGTTTTGTATTGTCTACTTAGGTTGTTAGGATGTTGATTGGCATAATGGTCAGTTTTGCTATTTGCTGGACCCCAAAGCAAATTTGGTGGTTGATGGATGTGTTCAAGTCTAATAATACATCTGTAAGTAAATTGTGAAGTAGAAACCAATCTTATTTTAATATTAAACAATAAAGTCTTCAATTTTTGAAGAAAAAAACCTTCCTCAAAATCGTGTCACTAAAAATAAGAAACCATACATAACAGCCAATACTTATCTTCTGAACAATATGAAAATTGGCTTTAAATTTAGAAATTGGGCCCACATGCATGTTAAATGTTCTTTTCTAATAAAAAAAAGGATTCATTCAATTTTTATGGGTGTTGTACACTCAAATGTCTGTTATTTCAAAAAGGAAAATGTCCTCTTATTATTATTATTGTTAATATTATTGTTATTATTATTATCATTATTATTATCAATATTATTATGTTATTGTTATCAGAAGTACTAGGAGTTGTAGCTGCATCATGTTTCTTCAATATTCGCCATGCAATCATTTTTGCAGGCTAGAAATGACTTGTAGCATATCAGCACTTTTCTGAGAACAAATAGGTGTAGAAGGAAATGAGATCTATAACTACTTTTTAAATAATTTCAGACTCCACAATGGATGAAGAGCTCTCAGTTTTACGTGACTTACCTAGCCTATTTCAACAGTGCCTTGAATCCTGTGCTTTATGCTGGATTGAATGAAAATTTTAGAAGAGGATTTTTGTCTTTGATTTACTGCTCTCCTTGTAAAAGGAATAAAGTTTACCCAGGTAAGGCAGGAGTTTTTTAATTTTTAGTTTTTCGAACAAAAATCGATTTTAGTTGAGGGAAGCAGGGAGGGAAATAAAAATAAAAATAATTTTGTATAATATGAAAAAACTTGTTTTTTGTTGTATTCATAATATCATAATGATAAAAGCATAACTATTATAAAGGCGTGTTCCCCCTGTACTAGAAAGCGTGAACTACTTCACCAATCAACAAAATATAAAGAAACAAAAAAGAAACAGAACATTCAGGGTTATGAGTATCAACGAGTTGTAATGATATTTTCTTTGGAAGTTAGGTCGGAATATAGAATATGAATATAATTTTTTTTCAAATCCAAATTATTTTTATTTTCTATTTTGGCTCTTCAGAGGGGCGGCGATGTTTGAAAATGAAAAATTATAAAACTCCTGCCTAACAGGCCATTTGCTTTATCTACAATGGATGTGATTGGACACACCTTTTCGAATTGATTTGAATATACGTATCCCCCCCTTTTCTGTTCTCTGGACTGAAATGACTTACTTATTTGATTTGAATTTGCTTCTAGACACACTTATTATTTGAAAAGAAAAGGGTCTAAATTCAATTAAAATCACACGTTTTCTTTCTTTTTACATGTACAGGTATTTGTATTATATATACAATTATAATGTCATTGTTGTTTATACTTATATCTCTCAGGCAATGCTGGAAGATGGACTTTAACAGTGGGAAATACCGCCTCTATCAAATGATGACCATGCAAATATTGTCTGAGCAATCGAAATCAAAATAACTAACATTTTGAGAATTTAAAAGGATATATTTTTCCAAATGTATTGATCAAGTGGATATATATGTGATAATTGGAAAATAAGATTATGACATTATAATGCAAGACATAAATGAAATAGGTTAGCAGTAGCACATTCAGATGACAAGTAGACAGTGCTGTGAAATATTAGTAGAGTTTTGTAACACTAGAGGGCAGAATGAGTGCACAGACAAACTGAACAAAATATTGTCAATATATTGCAATGAATTATGTCTACATGTAAAAGCAATAACAAACTGATGTATAATCAGTGATTGGTCATTTATAATTATCCTATTATCATAAACTTATTCTACCTGGATAGTCTGTATATTTTTATGAAAGATTTTTCAAAATATTTTTATTGGAGATAATAAGATCCAGAAACAAATAACAACACCGATTTCAGCTGTTTGCTACCTGTGTTCTTTTACATGCCATAAGGAGAGAATCCATGACATAGGTCCACATTTTACATTCTTTCCATTGGATAGGGAAACAAGCCAGACATTTCTGAATTACACATCAGAGCTGAATACCCACTTTTAATCAGAAAGAGTTGTATGCCTGACCTCATACCTTAGCTCTTACACCATAGTTCCTTTTGTTTAATGATTAATTAATTTAATAAACCTAATTATTTATTGTATGTATAGCCATTCCAGGTAAACAAGTGTATTTCAATGTGGAAACCATTAATGAGTACAATAACTTTATATCAAATTAATGTGATACGGGCACAAAGCTAAGAGGTGATGCCTCTGCTGATTATTTAGCAGTCATACAAACAAGCACATGATAATATGATCTTTGACTTCAGAAATAAACCTATTCATAGTCTCGAGTGTGCATGTGCCATGAATTATCAGCAGATATGCCGTTATCCCCTTATGGTTAAGATTTATTATTTGTAGGCCAACTTTTAGTGCACATAGAAAAGTTATTATCAAGTAAGTCAATTTTTATTGTCCTATTAATCTAGTTAGAATGAGTATCCCCTACCCCCCCCCCCTCCTTGCATCCCAATCCCACCAGTGCACCTTGAGCTTCAAAGAAAGGATTTTTAGGACAGAATGAAATATAACTAAACTACAGATCCAATTAATATGATTTAAGGTAGAACATAATATTATTTGCATAGCAATAAACCTGTTCATTTGTTTTGCCAATCACAGAAGTTTTATTACAAAACAAATACACAATTCTTTGTACAAATGAAATGTTAATGGGAAGATTGTCATAATAAATTAAAAATAGAAAGTCAAAAAGGACAAATTAATTTGTAAAAGATTGATTAAAATGTGATGCATTGAGAGACATCTGTTTCATCAGATTAAAGGGATAAATCGGGTCAAGCTTTCTCCTCTGATTCTTGTTATTTTCTTATGAATTCCATTTCTTTACCACACATCATCTAACAAACATTTGAAAAAGGGGAATTTTACAGACTATAACCACTGGGCTTATTTCTTTTTTAATGAATTTAACTTACGTCAACCTTACAGCTAATTCTGTCAGCTTTTAAGAGGGGTGTGAGACTAAGAGTCTCTTACTCATTCTGGGCTTCCATGGTGTAGTGGGCATTGTAACTGATCATCAAGCCAGTGTCCGGGGTTCGATCCCCAGGCATGACAATGATTTTTTTATGGCTCTTAAGTTCAGTGAACCAAAAACTGGCTAAATAAAGGAATTTGGGGTGTTTAAAAAAAAACCATCTTTTGGGGCATTTCTAGTTACCTTAAGCACTCTTTATAATGGCTCAAAAAGCTAATATTATGGAGAAAAGGAATTTATCTAAGTGTTCAATCTCATTGTGAGGGTGTTTGTGTGGTTAGGTATCACTGCAGTGCCTCTTAATCAGGCAAATGAAGCAGATATGAAGAAAAGCAGAAACAATTCTTAAGAAATGATGCCTTATGCAGACCGCACACTGGAGCCGAATGACCATATCCAAAGAGACAAACGGATTAAAAAAAAAAAGTTATTCGAAACA